>JAUBOC010000181.1:21879610-21895259 GCA_032275365.1 Anablepsoides cearensis | reverse complement strand
GGCTAAAACTGTGACTCTGGTTCTTTTATTGGTTGAAAGCAGCGTCAGTCAATCCATCACAACACAAGTTTGTTTTTCACAGGAAATGCGCTGCAGAGACGACCGAGGGGAGAAGAAGAACTTTAATCGCTTCTGCCCGACAAAATTTAAGACCTTTGAGTGACAAATTTAAGACCAACTTGCACACTTTTTAACTAATTTAAGACTTTATAAGGCCTTAATTTTAGATTTCTGAATTTAATACTTTTTAATACTTTTTAAGGACCCGCGGACACCCTGAACTCAGATAGTTCACAAGATCTAAATTAAATGTATAACAAATCAAAAAGTTATAAACCTTTTTGTTTCTTTCATCTTTAAGGGTGACGACGACCTGAAAGACACAGGCTTCCACCTGACGACCAGCAACCAGGGAGCGTCTGCAGTCGGACCTGGATTCAGCCTCAAGTTCTGAGCCTGAACCTGCAGGATGTTTTGCTGTCTACCAGAGAGGAATGGAGCAAAGAGTTCTGGGACTTGTTTGAAGCCAGACGTTTTGCAGCTCAAAGGCCAAGTCGGCATCTGATTGATCAGCTGTTATCAGACACTCGGGACTTACGTTAAGACTCGTGGCTTTTAAATGTGTCGAATTTCAACAACTCTGTTATTCTCCAGCAAATTCACCATTACAGAAGTGACAGTTTTAGCTCCTCGAGGGGAGGCGGCCGTAACTCTCCTAAAAATTTAGCTTTGTTTGACTTTCTTTGATTGGTATTTCCTGGCTACCCGAGCTACTGTATAATTAATGCAGCGTTTGCTGTATGTTCCATTCAGCTTTATGTTGAAAATTTACCGGGGAATGTCAGCTGACAGGTTGGCCTTGTTTTTGTAAGAAATAAAGTTTGAAACATTGTTTTGTCTGCACTTTTTCCTGTATTTATAAACCCTGTCAAAGCTGAGCAAACACATCTGCGCTCTGCCAAAACTGAAGATTAGCCTCAGAGACGTCCAACCCTTGAACCCCCCAACCCCCACCCCCACCAGCTCGGTGTCCAAAAGTGATGTCACGTCTTGCACCACATAGTCTCCGCTCCGATTCCAAAAAGAAGAGAAGCACCAGCTTTTGCTCTGCCTTGATTTTTTTCTTTCTTTATTTGGTTTTACAGCTTTGGAATTAAAACAATAAATTCTCTGATTGTGAGCCAAAGAAAAATAAACAAAACCAGCGCTGGTCCCTGCAAGACGGCGTGCTACTCTGACTGGATCAGGCACAGAGAAATCCTTTTGTGTCCTTGGGCTTCTGTAGGCAGCACCAAATGGAAATATTCATTAATCAGTTTTATCTGTCCCCTGCCTCCACCAGAGCCCCTTCTGCAGATTATTACACCTGATGTGTTGAATGAATTTGGAACGGGAGCTGCGAGTGGAACTGACTGCTGCGTCTCTGGAGGCAGACTGCTGGCCTCGATGTGAGACCAGTAAAGTAAGCTAGACGTCTGAGATGTTCCATGTGCGCTTTCAGGCCCAAGTATCTCCAACTACTGTAAATATTGCTTACTTTTGCTTTAGTGACTTTGTCAGCATGTAAATCATTCAAAAAACCTGACTGATCAAGAGGTAACTTTTAGTTGTTTTTTTTAATGCGGACCAGTTTTGTGATGTGAATGCTTCTATTATCACCTGCTGCCAAAGGGTGATGTTACCCGTATTTGAGCTTGTTTGTGTGTGTGCCTGTGGCGTTAGCAAAATATCTATAAGAGGTCTGGGTTGAATAAATCTGAAGGTGGTATTGTCACAAACAGCTGACCCACAAAAAAATTAAAAAGCAGCAGAAACTTGTTACCCCAACTATGATTGAAGTGTGCAAATATCACTAATAAACTGTAACATAACAAATAAATGACAGCAGAAACAGCCTAAACAATATTAAAAGTATTTATGACATATTTTTTATATATTACAACTATCTAAGGCTATGCTGCTGCTGTTAGCAATCATCTTTAAATGAGATTTCATTTCTGAAATCATCTCGGCACCCCTCACTCATTGCATGACACCACTGGCTTCTACTGCTAAGGGCCAGATGTTGCACATCCCAACATCTGCCAAAAACAGCTTTTCACAGACAAGTAGTTTCCACTCTAATGCTAATATTATCAAACGTTTATTATTTATACATAGAACATTAACTTAATAAAACGTCAGTCACAAGCAGAGGATCTTATATGAATAATACAAGGGAGGAGTTTTAAAAACAACTCAAATATGTGCCCTAGTGTCCCGCGTCCTGCGGAGGTCTTCAGAAGCGCACGCGAACCCTCCACGAGTAGTTGGTCAGAACCTTGTCCCTCTTCTTCACGATGCACGTGTACGTGCCTTCGTTGATGGCGTTGGCCACTATCGTGATTTGGTCATCCTTCAAGGTGATGTAGTTTGGGTGCGAGTACTCCAGCAGCTCCCCGTCTTTGTACCAGCTGAAACAGAGGTCAGAGGTCAGTGCCGCCGCCACAATAAAGCCATGAAACTTTGGGGACACTTACAGGACTTTGCCTCGCTTGGAGGCAATTTTCTTCCCGCAGCGAAAAGTCAGCTTCTTGCCTTCGATCACCAGCTTGTGTTTGGTTCTTGAGGGAGTCGGCGTTGGCGCCACCGTTGGGAAAGGGAATTCTGGATTGAAAGAAAAAAGCTTTTAGAAGGTGCACCAACAAAATGATATAAACATCTAAACATTATGTGAACGAAGATATGCGATTTGGTTTGTTTTTTTCAACCCCAATTTAACTGTAAAATGTCAATAAAAACAGAATGTGATGATTTGCAAATCTCAAGAATCAGTTTTATTCGCAGTGGAACAAACTAACATGAAGTTGTACTTTAAAACAAGCCATCAAATAAATTCAACTACCAACAAACACCAACACAAGGAGTCTAATAGAGGTTTGGAATAAGCTGCCCATGCCAGAGGCACCAATGCACCCCGATGCCATTAGAGAAGCCAGCTTTTGTGTTGTGCATCAATAATAGGTTCTTATTTAGTATGGAGGGCGTGGCCTCTGACGGTTCCCAAAAATATTCTCAAATTGTTTCTGGACGGTGTTCACATTCGACGTCATCTTTGCACGATGGAGCTTTAATCTGCATTTTTGAATAACTGGGTTTAGAGTGAAGCGAAACCAGAATCGAACCTGTTTTTCTGTCTGTCCCAATTTTTTTTGCGAGGTGTTGCAGACAAAAAAAATTCGAAATGACCTTTTTTTTTCAGAAAATGGTCAGATTTGTTGGTTTACAGTGCCTGTGACATGCATATCCATGAAATACAAAAAGTCATCTATCCATCCATCCATCCATCCATCCATCCATCCATCCATCCATCCACTATACCCATTTATTCCCTCACAGAGCAAGGGGCAGGGTACACCCTGGACAGTCGCAAGACCTCAACAGTACAAAAAGTCAAAAAAAGTATATTTATATTTAAGAAACTTGGCATAATACACAAGATTTGACCCTTTATGTCACATAATTGGCAGACTTTCCTTTGAATTTGGCTCAGCTAAAGTAAAACAGGAAGTGACATCAAAGGGGAACTTTACGACTCTCTCATCTCTCTCTAAAAGTGATTAAAATAATCTAAAGAAACGTCAGATTCTTCTCTACAGTCAGTGTTGTTAGCCATTTTAGCAACGCTCTGTTTACAGTGAAACAATCCCCTTTGACATCACTTCCTGTTTCTCACGTGAATATCTCAACAGCTGTTCATCTTGGCGCCGTGAAAATCATTTTTTACAATATGCTATCAGTGTTATCTTTCCAAAAATATATTCATATTTATTATAAAAATTTAATGTCAGAACCGCTTTAAACCAGTGGTTTCCAAAGTCGGTCCTTAAGGGCCGGTGTCCTGCAGGTTTTAGGAGCTGCCCTGGTTCAACACAGCTGAACCTAAAGAGTGCTTAATTAGTAGGCCTCCTCAGTATGCCATCAAGGTCTAATTAGGCACTCATTAGGTTCAGCTGTGTTGAACCAGGGCAGCTCCTAAAACATGCAGGACACCGGCCCTTGAGGACCCACTTTGGACACCACAGGTTTAAACATTTGATAAGTTTACTAAGTTCCACTGTCAATATGAATTTATAAAATTAGAAAATCAACTCGTTTTTGTTTGCATTTTAAACAACGTCGCAATTTTTTTCATCCGGAACTGTAGTTGTAGAAAAGATACGCGCACCTTGTTAGCCTTATCGAACACATCAATATGGGCCCCTGTTTATGACGCGGCATCCCCGTCGATATAAATCCTCCCGTCTGGTTTCTGGCAGACACAACAGACCAGCTTGTGATCAGTTCTTAGTCTGACTAAAAAAAAAAAAAACAAAAAACAGTCGTTCTCGTTAATGCCGCAAAAATCCAAATTGACCTTGCGTGTCTCTATCCCTCAAGCCGCAGTCTGAAATTCCAGCAGTTTGGAGTCGCTCTGGAATTTTCCACAGCCGTACAACGTCTCCCAATCAACAAGGAGGAACACGTTGCTGCAAGCCAGGAATCGTATCCTCGTGCCTGTCTCCGCACTGTCCCTCGTTGCTGACAAAATTCTCAGAAAGCTAAAGCAATCTAAAGGCTGTGGTAGCTAGGAGAAACTATTTCCTGTTGTGCAACGAGAGACCAGAGCATCCCACGTCGAACCCAAAAAGAGGCTCGGGGAGTCAGGTTGCTGAGCAGTCGGTGTAAAGCAGCGTTCAGCAGGTACCGCTTCACTCGGCCTCCCCGGAGATGCTACTGTTTTACGGGAATACAACACACACACCCTCAAATCAGATTCTTGAAACCCTTCATCACAGCTCTGTGCGGCTGAACCTGTTGGCTCCCGCTGCTCCGCTGGCAAACTGTTCACAGCGGCTCCTCAGGCTGCAGCCGAGAGCAAACTTTCATTTTTCTTCTCCTGAACCCGGCGCTGCTGCTTTCTGTTGTCTTACCGTAACAGAAATCACAGCTGGAGGGGCAGTGCTTCTGCATCAGCCTGCGCTTGCTGTCGCAATAGCCTTTCCGAGCCCAGGCGGGACATATAAAAAACCGGTCCAAACATCCTGGAAGAGAGAGACGAGGAGGGAGGGAGGATCAGACAGCAGTTCTTACTTAGTAGCAAAAAGAAACTGGATCTGCTTCAATCTGCCTCAGTTGCCAGTGAAAGTGACTCACCATAACACACACAAATGATGAGTCATGAGTAGTTTTGTACAGTAGGCATTAATGCCACGTTGGCTTTTACTCCTCACAAACACAGAAGTCCACTTTCCTGCTGGTTTTGGACCAAAATGCATCATCAGAGTTTCTTCAGCTGGTTCTCTGTGCGTGTATTGAGATGTAATTCTGCCACTGCCAAATTCAAATGTGCCACTGTGTCAGATTAAACAATTGTCCTGGCTCAGTCTTTGTCCTGATTTGGCCGACAGTCATGGCCGACTGCCTGCTGGACTGCAGATAATGAGAGCTCGCAGCGCACGATGACAGCTTGTTGGACATTCGGAGTCATGGATCTGTCTTAACTTCAGGACTAGCATACTTCATTTTTTCCTTTAGCACCTTTAACAGCACTATTGAAACAGTTGTAAAGGTTGTCAAAGCAGGTAGAAAACGACATTATTGCCCTGCTAGTCTTTTCAAGAAGTTGTTTGGTTTCCAGTATCACTGTACTCGGCACTTTGCACCCATTTTACCCCAGATTAATCAGGTTGTCCGATTCCAGGAAGAAAACTGAACTCTCTCTTTAAGTTCTGTTCATTCAAGGATGTTTTAAACAATTAACAGACTTGGTAAATCCCCAAATCCTCGATTAAATGAGAAACACGAGGACTCTGAACGTACCATAGAGACGGTGCAGACCCCACACCTCATCCTGCGTGATGAGCTTGCGTCCGGTCAGGGTTGCGTTCAGGTGCATGATGGCATTTGGGTTCAGGGAGTGCATGAGTCCCAGAGCGTGACCGATTTCATGAGCTGCCACGTGGACTAGATCTGTCAGCCAAACTCCTGCAGGATAAAAAAAACACACAACTGATTATTTTCTTTAGTTGTTTCCCGGTTGAGATTCAATCACATCCATCGGGTTATAAGTTAAAGAGGTAGTCTGGTTATTTTCAAAGAGATGTTGGGTCAGCTAGTTATTAGTAGTTGGGAAGTTATCAGATGTAGAGCATTCATCTTTTATGTTTCTTTTTTTTCATACATTTTTAAATTTTTTTGCTATTTCAACAGTTCATACATCAAAAAGTTCAGCTCCTTTGGGACATTTCGGCTATGACTTTAGTTACTTCAGACATTTATACTTTAGGAGATATTTAACTTTTTTGGCCATTTTTTTTCTCACTAAAATTAAATGGAGCTGTCTTTAACATCCTTAAAACTTTCCAAAGATTTTACTGTACTTTTTTTACATTTGGTTCTGTTCTTTAAAAAAAACACTTTTCTGTGCTAATTCCATTCTTCCTTTGGCTTCTTGTTTGCTGATTCAGCGATCACTCTGACCTTTTCTGCGATTCTTCTGCTAATTTCAACTTCTTTTTCTGCGACATCAACCTTTTATTCTGTTCATTTAACTTTTGTCTTGCTTTTTCTGCCCTTTTCAGCTATATTTCTACTTTTTATCTGCATATTTTTGTATTTTTCAGTTGTTTTCTGTCCCATGGAGCTTTTGTTTTCACAGTTCTTCAGCAGATTTCTGCAGTCCTTCAGCTAATTTTGGGTTCCACCTGTCAAACTTTAGCAAATGTTAGTTCAGTATTAAAGTTTTTTTTCAGCTTTTTCAGCAACTTTCAGCTAAATTATTGAGCAATAGGCATTCACACTGCATTTTTGCAGGAAATACAATTTCTTTAGTTTTGCTTACGTGTAAACAGGACATATCACACAAAATCTACTTTTTTGACCCTTAAATGCATTTTGTCGTGCACATGGAGCAGAAATTTTGAATTTAGTTGTAAACCTCTCTATCAAACTAGAATGGCCCACTCTGGAAGCTGGACGGGGGCGGGGTCTGAAGCAGCGCCTCATTTGAATTTAAAGAGACAGAATCGAAACGAGTTGATCTGAGACACGCCTCAGAAAAGGGGCGGGGCTTGTGGAGTTACAATAAGAAGGAATTCAGACCAAAGCGTTGCAGTTCCACTTTATAAAGACCCCAAATGAATGAATTAAATATAAAAAGAAGGATTTAAAAGCATGATTTGTTTCTTTTAAATCAGTTGGTTTCATATGTTTGTGATACTTTAAAAAACCCGTTCTATCATTTGTCCATCTGTGCTTTACAAGTAATGTCAGCTAACACGGGACTATTGATAATTATTTGACAGAACATTGCTTCAGAAACGACCAGACTATCTCTTTAAATATCAGTAGCTTCAACAAACATAAAATATTCCAGCCTTTCTTCCAGCTGTAGCGCATGTTTCCCAGAATCCAGTACTCGTGGTCGTCAAAGTGGATCTCGCCTGTTGGGGGGAAGAAGGCATGGGCCAGTTCACCCGTGATGCCGTCAAAACACGGGTGCAAGTAGGACTGCAGACAGTCCGTGTGGTTGATGGGGTAGAAGCCTGCCAAGACAAAGACAGACAAATCTCAGAGCCAAAGAGGGAAACCCTCCCTCCGCTCTATCTGCTCTGTGCAGACTTGCAGCTGCAACGTGATGAATTACTGGCGACAAAACAAACAAACAAAAAAAGCTCTTTGCTCAGCCTTCACCCTGCAGAGTAACAACCAAGTCTCTCGCTGTCACCAAAAATTTATGCTGGAGTCTCCACTTTGCACCCGAAGGGATGCATAAAACATAATTCAGAATGCTTTGCCATGCACGGAGTTGTCTTTCATTTAGAATTATAAATCAGGTTGAGTTAAAGCTTGGTAACACAGTTACGCTAGAGTGGCTGAAAGAATTTGGAAGCCAAAAACACTTCTATGATTAAAGGACCAGATTCCTTAAAGGAATGCTGATTGCCTTTCATGTCAAAGATTTAGATGAAGATTATCTTCTGTTAAAAACAAACAAACTGGGTCAGTAAATGTTAACGTTTTAAACAAACCAAACTTAAGCATACCTGCAAACTTAGCTGAATTATAGCTGTTTGTGTGTTTTTTAGGCTTAGCTGGCTGTGGTGGCCATCTTTAATTGGATTTGCTCCAAGCATTAAATCATTGTACCTAAATATTATTTATTGATTATTTAATTAAAATCTGTAAAGTGATTCAAGAGATATTTCACTAACAGACCGACAGAGTTGATTCCAACAGCCAAAGCCAGAGATTTGAACACATCTTGTGCTCAGAGTATAAGCTCAGTGACCATCCCACCAAATTTTACCACATTATCTGTAAAACATGACTGAGTTATAGACATTTTTATGTTTCAGTTCTATACGTCAACCCAGTGATTTATTTCTGAAAGTTTCATTCAAATTTGTTCTGTGAATCCTGAGCTTTTTTGCTAACGGCACAAACAAACTCAAACAGCCACGGGCAGAAACAGCCGGAAAAAGAAAAGCCAACAACAAGGCAGAGTTACTGACCTCAGAGCCAAAAAAGAAGAAAGAAAGAAAAAAAAAACATCTGTTGAGAAAAGTACAGCTGCACGCACGGCGAGCACTCACCAATCTTAATGTCTGCCTCTTGGTCGGCTGGCACCTTCTTGAACGTGAACGGGGAGATGTCACTCCACATGCTGAAGGCCTGGGCGATGCCTCGATGTGTGTCGCTGGCGTTTATCAAGTTTGTAGGAAAAGAGAGCAACCTGTTGAGGGGAACAAGAGCATTGTGTTGTTAATACTGGACTCTGCACGCATTCCTCCACAGCAGAGAAAAAACATCCAAAACACAGTTGCTACTGTTGAGACACAAAAACTCCCACAGACTCTGCAGCTACAGCTTTATTACTGAAACCTTAGATTCTCCCTCATTTCAGCCACGAATCGAGCTGCGCCAGTACCTTCAGCAAAGGCTGTGCAAAATTTAGACGCCACCATCTATTTCTAGACCAGTCCCTGTGCTGATTTAACAGCCACAATGTTTTGAATGCAGTCTATGTTTTATGCAATCTTCATTTCTGCAAACCTTTAGCTATTTTAGCCATACTTACATCAAGACATTCAGCTCATTCAGGTGCTATGACTTTTCTAACTTTTAAACTTACAGAATACTTAACTTTCCCCCCTTAGACTCAGTTCTTACAAAAAAAATATCTTTTTGAAATCTGCTTCAGATTTTTGCTCTTTTTAGCTTTTAGTTCATATTGTCACTTTTAGCCACCATTTAACTACTTTTAAATAGCTAGGCTTTTGCTACATTTGAGATTTTTACCTAATGTTTTAACTTCAGCTTTTTTTTTTACCTTACTTTTGGCTTTTAGTTAGCCTTTTGTTGCTTTTAGTTTTTAGCTGTCATCTTAATACCTTTTGCTCACCAGTTTCTTGAAACTTAAAGTTTTAAGTTAACACTTTGCTACTTTTAGCTTCTTTGCTTTTGTTGCTTTCAGTTTTTAACTGTTCTCCTAATTCTTTCTCACTAGACTTTTGAAATTTAGTTTTGCTAATTTTAGCTTCTAGTTAGCCTTTCATTCTTTCATTTAGCTTTTTTTAGCATTTACTTGGCTTTTATAGCCTTTTCATTCACCTTATACTTCTTTTAACTAGTGTAGCCATTGCTTTGCTCTTTTAACATTCTAGTTAGCCTTTTGCTTTTTTTTCTTTTAGCTTTTTACCTACCATTTTGCTATATTTAGCTCTTAGCTACTGTTTTATTTCCTTTAATTTTAATATCTGTTTGAGTTTCTTTATCAAATTTCAGTAAACTTCTTTAGCCCACAGCTCTCACACATTCAGTCTAATCTCCTGGTTGGAGACTTTATGGGATCATTTACAGCTCCAGAAGGAGTGAAGTTGCTGGAACGTTTCCGAACAGTTAGCGCTGCTCAATCCAAATTGCTTTGAATCAGAGCCACTGCACAGGGAGTGCAGAAGTCCTTTCTGTGCTCCTTAGTTTTCCTTTTTTTCCTCAAATGGATCTCCAGAGTTTTGCACGGTGATGACTTAGACCAACTTTTGCTCAATAACATTTTAATCCTGGAACAGATGAGAGCGAGATGGCAAGCTTTTTAGTTTTGGATAAAATATCCCTTTAAAGTGCAGCTAAACCACATCAACAGCTGTCAGATTTAAAGAGCTTCAAAACTACAATAAATCTTTGCAAATGCAGACTTTGAAAAATAAAATCTGTGCTTCTGTTTTCCTGCCATAACCAATCTGACTCTTGCCGTTTTATTTGTTTTCTTCTTACAAAATCTTTTTTTTTTTTTTACAACTGTGCTCTGGTCGTGGTGGTGACAAAAGGACAGTCTGTGAATAAATACTTGTACGTCAGGTTGAACTTGTCCCATTTGAGTTGCTCCGGAGTCAGAGTGTAGCGCTTGTTCCTGGAGAGGTGAAGCATTTGGGACCGGGCCTCTTTGCGGATCCCGATGAGCAGCACAGCGGTGTGAGCTTCTTCCTTGGACAAAGCAAAAAACCTTTAATGATTCACCTCGCCATGTAAAAAGACCATAAGACTGCATATGCTGTATATTATGCTGAAACAAGTGTTGAGAAATACCTGTACTGGGTGTCAATGCGTTAACTGAAGTACCTTTATTACTATCGAGAGGTTTTGTCTCTTATCTTGCTAGCTTTGAAAAACATGCACTTTGTTTTTTTTTTTTTTGATTCTAGAAATAATGCCTGAAGTAAAACTGTGGTTCTCCTTGACTCCAAAATTCCATGATAGTGGTAGCAAATGTGTGACAAACTTGCTATGTTTGTTCAGCAGTGGCCAACTTTCAACACTTAAAGCTGAAGCTAAATGTGAAAGCTTTGGTGGGTCCAACAGCTGAGGCATGTCAGACATGTTCTTCTAGCATCTCAGAGGGCATTGCTCTTTCTGGGGAGGGTTTAAGCTCGTCTCTTCACAGAACTACGGTTTACATTCGGCCAAATAACACCACTAATTTGGTAGTAAAATTAAAAGTTTTAGCATTCCTTAAAGGAATCCACATCTTCCTTTCATGCCAAATTTATGTTTTTTTTTTTTTGTTAAATCGTGTGAATGAGTTTGTGAGATGTAATAGCGCTCAGTTTGAGTAGAAAATAACTCTCAGCTACCACCACACCAAATTTTAGCTCAACATTTGTAATACTGAATTAGAGCCACTTTTATGTTGGCTATAGTTGATTAGTTGTGTCGAACAATTTGAATTGAGGTTGACTCCAAACTTTAATTGTAGACGTATAACGTTTTGTTAAAGTCCGTCTTGTGCTTCATCAAATATCTTGCTAACATGACAAACACAGGGCTGTTTAAAGGCAAAGGGGATCTAGTGGACCCCCACCTCTGGCCCCAACCTTAATGACTACCTAGTCAGGAACCACAACATAGACATAAAAGTTTATCCAAACTTTATGTCAACAAAAAAACTTTCAGAGAGCAAACTTTGTTTACATTTGCAGGCTGCATATTAACTTTAAAATCCAACATAAATAAAAATGCACACACATAAGAGTTACATTTTTTCACTAAAACCATCAAAATATCTAAATCTGCTGCTTCCAAATCTGGGCTTCATCAAAAGCAACCACAATGTCTTCCATGTCCAAGAACCTGCAAACATTCCACTCAATCGACTTAAGTGTCAGTCCTGTGAGCCTCTTTTGGCACACGGTGGACCTCATACGTTTTTATCAGCTTTAAAGCTGAAAAATGTCTCTCATTGGAGGTCACTGACACAGTGAGAGTCAGGAGTAGACACAAGGCAGAAAGTGGGAGGCTTTGTTTCCGATAAGAGTGGTTGAGTCCAAATTCAGGGGTTGCATCTTTCAAAGGACCCAGACTACGTGGGCTGGGTCCTTTGTCAATTGTGAAGACCAGTAGAAAGTGGCTGTGAATTTGGCCTGTCTAGCCTTCAGCGTTCATGCCACCCTTACCCCAGAGTATGTCCTGTTGCTTAGTAGTCACAGTGCTAAACAGCAGTGAAAATCAAAATCAGCAAAAATATCAATTTAATAGTAATATAAATTAACAAAATTTAAGACCTGCCATATGAACTTTAAAAAACTAAAAGCTAAAATTAAAAAACATGCCTATGTTATGGACTTGCGACCTGTCCAGGATGTACCCCGCCCATCACACAGTTACTGCGGGATATGGACACCAGTGACCCCGTGACCCGGGTATAGATAATGGATGGATGTCTATGCCTAACAACACAACTGTTATAAAATTAAAATTTTTGTACCCCCAGATTTTTATTTAAAACTGTACTCCTGTCTCTCTCTCTCTGTCCGCCATTACAAGCAATAAAAATCTCTGATTGGCCCACAATGCATCATAAGACATGGCAGGGATACACCGGACCCGTCCCTCGAATTGTGTCAAAAGCAGGACACATTTGTGGGCCGCAATTGGAGGTGCCTTCAAATTTGGACAGCCTTCGGCGCGGTGCAGTGGTATAAGTGGACGACAATTTCGACCTTCGAGGGATGCAGCCCCTGAATTTGGACACAACCAATGTCGCTGCCCTTTCCTACATTGACCAACACAGAATTTGTTGTTGCATTTGTAACATAACCTGTCAATGTCAGGCCTCAGTTTAGCTGGTTCACCTGCCCTGTTGCAATGGGCTTGCACGCACATATTGGGCTGAAATTTGGTGTGGTTTTAGCTGAGATTCATTCTCAACAGATCTCAAACCTTACATGATTGCGCAAAACATAAAGTTAGACCAAAATTAACTTTGTCATTTCTAAACGTCCCAAGAGCCAGTCTTTGCCACCAGGAATCAGCACGGCCAGGGACCCTTCTTCGCCTGCTGCCCGGCATACAATGCACCCGACCTTGATGGTCCTCCCTGTGGGTGGTGGATCCACATGGAGGTGGAAAGAGCTGAGTCGAAAAGGCAAAGCTCTCGATTTACTGGTCTGTCTTCGTTCCAACCCTCACCTATGGTCATGAGGCGTGGATCATGACCAAAAGAACGAGATACCGGATACAACCGGCCAAAATTAGCTTCCTTTGTAGGGTGGCCGAGTTCAGCCTTAGAGATAGAGTGAGGAGCTCCGTCATCCAGAGGGAGCTTGGATTTGAGCCGCTGCTTCTCCACATCGAAAGGAGTCAGTTGAGGTGGTTCGGGTATCTTGTAGGATGCCTCCTGGACGCCTTCCTTTGGAGGTGTTCCAAGCACGTCCCACTGGTAGGAGGCCCTGAGGAAGACCCAGGACTCGCTGTAGGGATTGTGTATCCTCTCTGGCCTGGGAACGCCTCGGGGTCCCCCAGGACGAACTGGAAAGTGTCGCTGGGAGAGGGAAGTCTGGGTTTCTCTCCTGGACCTGTTGCCTCCACGACCCGACTATGGATAAGCGGAAGAAGATGTGTCCCTTCAATGAATGCTAGGTCTTTAATTCTCTATAGAGAGCATCACTGACCTCAGGTGACAGTTTGTGCTCAGTGACTAACAAGGTGTTTGAAGAAACAAGGCCAGCTTTTTCTCAGGTGGAGATGAATCACAAACCGCAAGCAGTAAAAGCAAACCCTTCAGACTAAACCGTGACACTATAAGAAAGTGTTGTGTCGCAGACAGAGCTGAAGCATGTGAGGGGAAATCTCTCAGGATTTCTAGTCTGGAACAGTTTAGCCTCAAACGACAAAACAAGGGATTATAACTGTCCTAGCCTCAAAAACAACACAAAAGAAAAAATATCCGTTTAAAAAAAGTGATTTTCTTTGTATTTAATTAAAAACACAAAATGTTTGTTGAGCTTTTCTTCAGTCTGCTTATTTGTTTGGTGAAATGAACATGACATGGAAAGTTATAGAGATTTGAATGGGATTGTCAAGAAACAGATGGTGATTTTTTTTATTTTTTTGCACACTCTGGATCATTCAAACAATTCATCGTTTTCAGCTTAAACCGCATTTGGCCACATTTCGACTTTAATTTGTCTGCTCAAAATCTTTTGCACGTGCTACCTTTTATAACTAGCCCGAGAGCTTATCTGAGGCAGTTATCCAATCCGCCAGCAGTCTTCCTGACTGACATGTAATGAGAGCGTGTGGCAAAGGAAATGACATAAAGCTTTCCCTCAGGCTCACTAACACAGTGGGTGGTTGGCAAGGAGAGAAGCATGTGGAGGAGCACATTTAATCAATCCACTGAAGATATTACCAGGATCCACTTTGCTGGCTACCACTGAATTCAGCTCATCGTCTTATTTCATCCTAGCCTAAACTGATTCTCATATCTTAATGAAAATGATAAAAACAAAAAACTTTCTTAAGGAATTGCCAATGCACCTAAAGTCTACATTTAAATAAATGCACTGTATAAAAAATGTGAAGACAATCAAGCTCAGAATACATCAATAAAGGTACTCATTGCAAGGTCAAACAAAAATATAACACAGTAATCATATCAGTGGTGTCCTTTAATTGAATATTTGTAAGCAAACTTTGTGAAAGTCTGCGAAAATAGCCAAATTGTCTAAAAATAGGTCAGTGATATCAATGTCCATAAAAGAGCCATTTAGGATTGAGAAGTATGTCGATTTAAGTGTACTGGTACATATTTAGATTTGTTGAGTATAAGTTGTTATGAGGAAAAAATGCAGTGTTTACATTGAGTGTGTACCCTTATTCAGATATGCGTATAAATAATTTAGGAGCACCACTGGAGTAAACTCTTTTAAACTGCACAGTTTGCGATGAGTACCTTTTTCTGGATTATAAGCATTATATCACTTCATTTTAAACTTGTGTTTAGGTTCCTGCAAACTTAAAGTAAACAAAAGGGAGATAAAATGCAGAACTTGCTAAAATGACTTTCAATAAGATATCAGACAAAATCATTACTTTTGCACATAAAGCAAATGTTGCAAAACCATTTTGGAGTGTGGTTTGGTGATATTAATTTTCTGGTACCCCCCACTTGACAGTGATGAAGCGGTCACAGCATACCTCTAACCTCCAGGAGGGGAACGCTGTGGTCAGCTGCATCCCTGCGAGCAGAAGGCTGAGCATCGCAGTGAAACTCCTGGCACCGCTGCGTGAACCTCTGGAAGTCCGACAGCACACCATTGCTTCCGTATCACACCTCCGGGGGAAAAGTTAGCTGTCTGCGACGGCGGCTCTCCCATCCATGCCCGTGGGTGTTACTTCTTCTTGGCCATCGTGGCGCGCGGCAGCAGTCTGTGGGCTCAGCTGTGGTGGTTTTCTGCAGGGAGCAGACTGCTCGGCTCTCTTCTTCTCTCAGCTGCGCCTGGCAGCGTGTCTGCAGCTGGGGCAGGGGGTCAGTGTCGAGACTATCTAATGAAAACCAAACGCCCTGACCGTCCCACACACAACTCAGTTAAAGCAGAATCAGATGGGCTGTTCCTATTAAGTTTATATAATATGGTGCTTGGAGCAAAAGCAAAGCAGAGACGCTGAGGCAGAGCAGGAAAGACCAGTGGCGTTGTTAAGATCTTTAGGCACTGGGGGAGGACACCTTCCCTCCCTCCCCTGTTTTTTACTATCTTGTATTTAGCTTAAAAACCAAAAGTAATTGGACAGACTAAATAATTGTAAATAAAATGTTCATTTCTAGTACTTGGTTAAAAAGCCTTTGTTG
>JAUBOC010000181.1:21804973-21815589 GCA_032275365.1 Anablepsoides cearensis | reverse complement strand
TTTTAAACATTTTTTCCAAGAACTGTTCATTCCAGCCAAACAACAGACAGAGTGGAATGTCTGAACCCTGAATTAGGAGTGGTTGTAGTTGAGAGTGATCCCCAACACGTGGTCCGAGTGCTAACTGATAACATTGTTTTTGTGTTATTCTCAACATTTTTAAATATATATATATTTTTGACTTGGTGACCACATTTCTCTGAGAGGAAGACAGAATTCAATGATGGAAACGAAAGGAAAATTCACGTTTTAAGAATCAAGGCCCATATTTAATGGCTGTGCTGAAATCCCAGGACAAACTTAAAGAGCCACCATCATGACACAACCACCATGTGACTGGAAGCAGCTAAAAAAAACAAAAAAAAAAAAACGAGCAAGTGTTGTAAAATAAACCAATTTAACCAAGAGAAAAGAAAAGAAAATCACCTGACGGCAGCTGTTTGTCCAGAAGTTTGACTCCTGACAGGATGCCCATATCTAAATTTACGATTCACTGTCAGACATCTGCACCGAGCAGGTTTGTTGTTTGGGTTGAAAATACCGGCGTTTTCTGCGGCTCAGAGCACCGACTACCCCAGGACCAAACCTGCAATTCAAGGTGGCTTTGTTTGCACTGTCACTAAACACGTGTTGTCCCATCAACAAGTTGCACGGCATCGGTTGCTCCTCGCTCCTGACGCAAACAACAACAGGCAGGAGGAGGAGATCACCAGCAGCCGAACCGTCGCTGAGGATCTGCTGATGCGGTTCGTATCGTTAAATTATTCAAGCTGCCACGGGGTCGATGCCGTCGTCCTGTGAATCCAGAAACGGACAGTTCCCAAGGGGATTGTTGAGCTTCACAAAGCTCTTCTCAGATAACTGGAGACAAAGAACAGAAGCTGATTGTAGGAGTTTTTAAAAGGTTCTTTATGTTTTGGGCCATCAGGTCACACAGGTTTTAACACTAATTATTATTAAATAATGATAATAATTAGTCTGTGTCCTTCATCAGCTCAGCTTTAGGGTTTTAAAGAATAAAAAACCAATCCGTCCATCAAGGCTACAACCTAAGCAAATCAATCACACCCACAAGGGATGATTTAGAGGTAACATCTACTTAACGTGCATGTTTTTGGTTTGATGGAGGAAACCAGAGTTCTCAGAGAAAACCCACAAGTGCACATGGAGAACATCAAACTGAAAGGCCCAGACCGGGAGGTGAAACTCTGGCCTTTATGCTGTATAACTCAAACCACTGCCCACACAGGCTCTCGGAAAATAATTATTTTTATCAATTTTAAAAAAACCTTTTAAAGATCGGATTTCTACAATTGTAAAGTGCGGATGTTTTCTTCTCATTTCACATAATTGATCTATATCATATTAATTAATAAGAGTTCAGTAGCTGTAGCTTAAAACAATAAAATGTTCCTTTTAACGCCAACAACATGATTTATATCAGGATCTTATTGGGCTCATGGAAACTTCGGTAAAGTAATTAAAGAGAACAAAGAGAGAAACAGTTTTTGGTTTGATAATTTGCACCTCACACAGCCTCGCTCCAAACAACCTTTAAATTGTGCCCTCTGGGAAACTCACCATCAAAACACACAAACTGACCCAGGTGCAAAATAAAAGAAAAACACGCCACTCTAATGTGAGCCGAGCCAGAGAGAACAAGTAACCAGTTCTGAGAAGACGATCGTGAAATGTTGTTCACAAACACAAACGAGGTGGAGGAGACTGAGAAACACCAAGCAAACGCTTCAGCAGCTGTTCTTACTGAGACACGGATCTGAAACTTACACAAAGCAGGGTTAAAACAGGGCTGACCTCATGACTCGGGCTTCTTTACTGAAGTCAAATTTAACAAATTAAAAGCCTAACAATGACGAAATAGACATTGCTTTATGACAGGATTTTAAACTAATAACCTCTTCTGCTGAAAAATGACCTTGAAGATCTTAATGTGTTTTGATGTATAAATTGTAAGTATTTTAATGTTTAGAAATGCCCAACCAGAGACTGGAGTTGCAAATTAGCTGTAGCTATAAGCTACTCTTTGTACAACGCATCAGTTACAGACTTAATCTGTTCTGTGTTTGTGTGCACTGTCCCTGTGAAATAAACTAATAAATGAAATTAAATATAGTCCAAAAATAAAACTCCAGAGTGGATAACAGCTCGCCCAGCCTCACACTGGAATACCCAGTGAACATCATTTACCCAGTGGGCCTATGTTTTGCAGCATTAATAAAATGGGAGTGTTCTGTGTGATAATATGTATTATAAAAACTAAACGTGGTTTTCTTGGGATAACAACATGTTATGGATTATGTTGTTACCACAAGAAAACCAGGGGGAAAGAATTATATGCAGAAAAGTCTGCTTTTTACTTCCGTAATTTTCACAGTCTTTGTTTTACAGTTTAAGTAAATGTTTATCAGATAATGTCTAATATTACAAGTAGGCCTAATCGTGGATCCCTTTAAGCCCAATTTCAAGCATTATATCACACTCAGACTGTGTATTGTGGATCATTTTCAGTTATAAAGACAACAAACTTTCATTTCAATATTTGTAAAGCCGTTTTGTGTTTTCTAATGTCATTTGGCTATGGTGGCCTTTTTGAAGATAATCAGTTGCTCATTTAAATCTGGTAGTGATCATGAGATATGTTGCTAACAGTGTTGATTTAAACTGTGACACCTGAATTTCCCCTCGGTGGGACAATAAAGGCTATTTCTATTCTATTCTATTCTATTCTATTCTATTCTATTCTATTCTATTCTATTCTATTCTAATCTTAACATAGGTGTTGTGCAATCTGTGAGAGCTCAGATTATAAATTGGCAAAAAGTTTTACCTTCCATGTTTTTGCAAAAATATCTGTAAAGTAGGCAGAGTCGTAGCCGTTTTGTGTGTTTTTCTCAGGTCAGCTGTGTTGAGGTCGTGTTGTTTTGACTCTAAATATTAAGCAGATACGTTCTTGAGATTTTCATTAATGTCTCTCCAATGACAACCCTCTAAATTTTGGCACGCTGGCAGATTTCCTTCAAATCTGTCCAGAAACGGTGTGAGCATCATCAGTTCTGAATCTCTTCCTCTTCAGATCAGGAGGTGAGCTGTGTTCACCTTGTTTTTCTGTCTGTTCTTCCCCCCAGGCTCATTCTGATGCAACATTCGCCAAGAGAGGCTCAACTCTCCGGGTACACGAGTATTTAAATCTCCATGTATGTGTACTTATCATGTTATTATAAAAACTCTGTTTCTCAGTTACAGTTTATCAGACTTTACCTCCATTTAAACATGACTAAAATGTCACACAGGGACCTGAACAGTCACGTTTCAGCTAAAAGGATTTTCTCAAACCAACCACACCTCTGTGTTTCTGCTTAACTCTTCAACAGACCACCCAAGCCCCACTCTGTGAACCCCCCGACCCTCATTGTCTTCTACCTGCTGTTGTCTGGCCCACAGCGTCCCTGTTGTAGTAGATTTGTTAAGAAGGCGGTCATTACATTTCCTATAGGAGTAAAGCAGCCCATAGAGGGACCCTGCCACAGCAGATGGGTAAACTACATGGGAAGCTGGTTAATTATGGGGCTGATGACACCTAGAAGCTGTGCTGCCTTTTCTCTGAGGATTAACTCTCAGAAATGAGGTTTTGTTTTAAAACCGTAAAGATTTTACTTATAAGATAATTTAACATTTTAAGCATAGGAACATTTTTAAAGAAAACATTACGTCTTTTCTCACTAATAATTTCGGTTTGGTGAGGCATCATGAGCCTATTGTCTAAGAAAATATTCTTTATAAAGTTCAAATTTTAAAAATTTTAAATCCTACAGTGTCATGTAACTTAAAATGCTTTACTAAAAAAACAACAAAAAGGATTAAATTTAAAGTCATTGAAGGAAATGAGGAAATTGTGTTTTTAGTGAGGAAACAAAAAAATGTATACTGTTGTATACTCAGAGTTACACTGTTTTATATTCTGAGGTATATGTACATCTTTGTACTCAGGGTTTGTGTCCTCTATTCACTACACTTGGATTTTTACTTCTCTATACTTAGAGATTTACTCATCTATACTCAGTTTTTTTTCCTATTCGCAGTTTTACTTCTCCAAAAATAGTTTTAATCCTCTATACTCAGAATTTTACTTTTATACTTAGAGTTAAACTCCTCTATACTCCAAGTTTTAGTCCTCTATACTTAGCGTTATACTCCTCTATACTCAGTTATTCTCCTCTGTACTTAGTTATATACCTTATAGTTATACTCCTCTATACTTAGAGTTATATTCTTCTATACTTAGAGTTATACTCCGCTATACTAAGAGTTATACTCCTCTATACTAAGAGTTATACTCCTCTATACTCAGTTATTCTCCTCTATACTTAGTTATATACCTTATACTCAGTGTTATACTCCTCTGTAATTAGGTATACTCCACTATACTTATTGTTATAGTCCTCTATATACTTTTACACCTCCTTTGTTTACAGTTTTACTTCTTTATACTCAGAGTTCGACTCCTCTATAATTAGAGTTATACTCTTCTATAATTAGAGTTATATTCTTCTATACTTAGAGTTATACTCCTCTACTAAGAGTTATACTCCTCTATACTTAGAGTTATACTCTTCTATACTTAGAGTTGTACCTGTCTTAGGAAGACCGGATGCAGAACACAGTAATTAATCCTGCAGGTGATGCAGGAATGACCTAAAATCTCTGCACTGAACTAAGAGACAAATGGTCAAACTCTGTCTTTGGGATGATAAAACTCACTTTTCGAGGTATTTCAATCATTCGACAAAAGGTTTTGTTTGCTGCCAGAGCCAGTTTTGCATCCACGTCTGATGTAAAAACAACAGAGTCAGGAAAAGTCCGGAGCAGGACAGAACCGCCTTGTCTCCTGGAGCGGGTGCTGCAGCAACTCACTGATGCAAAATTATTTGCCTATGAAAATAGGACGGATGTTTTTAGAAGAAGAGACGCTGGTTCTGATCCATCACCTGACCATTTAGTTTCAGGTGTGTTCTTTATTTTTCTTTACAAAGGAAGAAAATGTTCATCTTTATTCACGGTATTAAAGTATTAATGTTTCTCTTTGGAACACAGACATTTTGGGATACTGAAGAAATATATGGAAGTGAATAAGATAACAGACGAAGACCAGAGAACTCTAAACACTGGGGCCTTTATTGTCACTTCCTGACACGACTCTTATATATTGTTCAGTTGCAGCCGTACAAGTGGACATGTTATTTTTCCCAGCTCCCTGAGTCTCACTGATTTGCCTCTGATGCAAATATCAACTGAAGCCCTGCAGCAGAGCTCAGACGGTTCAGACAGCTGGAGGAAAAAGCTGCTGCAGGAAAAAGAAGACCAGATCAGACCACTGGTGTCAGACCAGGATGTTCTGTGGCTCACACTCAACAGCTTTTTATTTCATGTTTTCAGATATTTAAAATTCATTCCATTTGACAAATATCAGTATATATTTTTTATATAAATCGAATTTAATAAGAATTATAACAGCTTAGCAAAAAAGTCAACTTTGACTTGACCATGGAACAGCTGATTAGTAATAAAAGCCAGAAATCAAACAGAGTTAATGCAAATTGTTGGCTGTTCAGGTTTCTCGCTATTTAGGTGTTTTAGTGCTTTTTTTACTCTGACACATCTGCAATTGTAACACTGTTGCATTTATTTAGCTTTTTTTATATCATGCTATGCTATAAAAGTCATGAAGTTGCATTATCTGTGTGTTTATTGTTCATTTGTCTGTTTTCTTAGCAAAGTATCTCAAGAACCACAAGACGGATCTTAATGAAACTCTGCTTCAAGATGGATGAATCTGATCAGATTTACAGAGCTGAAGCTTGATGTGTGAGTAACAAAGAGTCATTCCCAACACGTACTCTCAGCTTTAACAGATCATAAAAAAATTGAAATTTTAAGATTTATGTGTTCTTTTGCTCCTTGTACAGGTGACATGTTGTCAACGTTCAAGTTCTGTAAGTAAGATTCCTGCACACAGAAAAGTAAATCCTGTTTAATTACATTAAAAAAGTTCCTCATGTATACAAAAAAAAATTTACGTCTCAAAATATATCGACAAACACTAAAACTAATAATGTTCTACCTATAATTTCAGCTAGTTTTGTAAAAAGATTATACAGTTTTAGTTATCGTTTTTTCATTTTATTCCAGTTTTTTATTTAAGTTAACTAAAATGTTTTTTTTTTCAATTTCAGTTTTTGTTATTTAGTTAGTTTTAGTTAACTATAATAACCTTCATGTTCAGCTGAGCTCATTTAGTGTTCCTCCATCTTATCTATTAATTTGTTCCCTCTCAGCTCTGGCTGTAAACAACAGATGAATAAATAACCAGTCAAATTAAAAAGTTGTCATGGTGAAGAAATGGGTGACATTACGTGTATTTTAGCCACATATAAACCAACCAGTTTAATGTTCGATTTTTCGTTTGCTTTTTTGAGTCCTGGGTTAAAACATCTGTTGATCCATTAAAACAAGTTGTCACCTTCAGGTGCAGAAAAATCTAAAAACCTCTCGTGTGAATCTGATTAAAGCGAGGATGACATCAGGATCATAAGAGTGGATGTGTAATTACGGCAGCAGGAATAAAGTGGAACATAATGATAACAACAATCAGTTGTGAGAAGCACTGACTTAGACACACACACACACACCTCCCTTTGAAGTGTGTGTGCGTGTGTGTGTTGGCGTGGCCTGTCTGCGGTCCCTCCCACATGAATAGAGCGGGGCCTTGTGCAGTCGACAGCTGTCTCCTTTGAACGCTCAAAGACAAAAAGCCTTAAATCAAACGACCTCCCTCTTTCATGAGAACATCTGATACGGCTCTTCCTCACCTCGCTGTCCCACCGTGCAGCTCCGCGGCTCCGGCCTGCAGAGGCAGCGGAGTCGTGAGCTCGGTCCGAATGCCGCTGAGAAGTTAAAAATGTTGATTTTAAACAGCATTGTAAAAAAATCCAACTTCACTTTTTTGAGATGAATAAACAATTCTCACTTGAAAAACTGACATATTGGGGACAATAATTTAAGTCGGTCCAAAAGCCCAAGGCAGTTGTATTCTTAAACATTATTTTGTGAGTTGTCAGTACTTCTGTCTTTAAGTTGTAGGTCATTGCAACAGATAAAAATGCTGCTAACTTCCATGTTTTTGTTGTGAAATGCTGGAAAGACAACTTTTGGAGTTGAAGTACTACTCAGACACAGCTCGCTAAGATAACTTTTGTTTTTATACTTCTGGTTTGTATTTATCCAGTCCAATTTTTCAATGTTAATAATGTTTCAAAAAAGAACAAAATGGGCAGAAACAAGTTGAAAGTATTTGTTTCCTTCTTTCTGCTTCTTCCTCCTTTCAGCTCAGACAGCAGAGTTGTGGCTCCGCCTCTTTGTTGCTGAAATGGATAATTTTCTGAAAACTCACCTCTGAAAAAGACATAAACACTTTAATCTGTAATTCATGAACCATTTTGAGTTGTGTTCTCTAATGTTGTCACATTCAGGCTTGAGGCATTTATGTTAAGTTTTGGTTACTGACTGTGGCTGACACCATGAGTGAGAGGTCTCTGTCACAGAAATATGGAGGGAAAATGGCCAGGACAGATAACATTTAGAACCAATCCTGATGGCTGAGTATGTTGTCTGTGTTGATATGATGCTAATGTAGGCAACAGTAGCAGATAACTGCTAATCATTTTTATGACAAAAAAAATTGTTGATGCAACAATAAAATTAAAATTGCTGCAACTCACAGTGAAGTTCACAGTATTCAGGATTCATAGTTGTTAAAATCTATAATAACTGGAGTAATAGAAATTTAACATTCATATTTTGAGCAACTTAAAGTTTTAAGTGCTACTTTCATGTGAAGTAGAAGACTCAGCATTCAAAGTTCTTACAACCTAAAACTCTAAGTTCCTACAACTTTTGTTGAGTTACAAAAATGCGGAAATCAAAGTTCGGCAAACTCAAAAGCAAAACTTGAATAGTTAAGTTGAAGTCCAAAACTTAAAAATGCTCTGAAGTTTGTTGCCTTACAATTTTGAGTTCTGCCAACTTTTCTTTTTTTACTGTGAGGTTGACAGAGGGATTTAGGGAAGCTAAATTCTCTGAATAAACAAAAGTTAACATCTCAATTTTGCAACTATTGAGGGAAAACGATAATATCACAGAACATTCATTCTATTTTTTGTTTCTTTGTTTCCTTGTTGGCCTGCATTATCTAGCTCCCTTACTAATAGGATTTTATCAAGCCTTTTGTACAGTTAAAGCACAGTAGTGGCTATACCACCCTGTGCAGGCCAGATCTCAGATGCTAAGCAGGGTTGGGCCTGGTTAGTACTTGGATGTGAGATGGGTGCCATTAAAAACCAGTGTAGGAGATGTTCCCATTAGCAGGAGAAAACCTTTGACCGTCAAAGGTTGCCTTCTATGAAGGATGAGTATGTAAGTAAAGCATAATAACATCAACACTTCACTTCTTTATGGGGGGCTTTAGCCCAAACTATCATTCGACAGGCAAAGAATATTTACATATATTTTTTGTTATTTCCCATATTCTAAATTAAACAGCTTTTCTGCATTGTAAAAACCAGTTTGTGGCAGCTTCAGTATATTTGGTCTGTTTGACAAACTATTAGAGAAGCAGAAATGGAAAATAAAGACTAGATTGGAATTTAATTGAAATAATGTAATGTGTGTTTGACTTTTTGGGGTCAAGATTGTGAAGTATGAAATCCAAACAACCTAAAGGTGTTAATTAGCAAATACATTTTATTAATTTGCTCATGTCCAACCATCACATCCTGGTAGAAACCACAACAGTGAAGTTATTTTACTAGTTTTTCCTGTCTTCCTTTGTTCTGATTCTATTTTAATTCAACTTTAAAGCACCGGTGACATGCATATCCTTCAAATACAACACCTTTATATTTAAGAATCTTTGCATAATGCACGATTTTACCAATTTTGTCACATAACTGGCATTTTTTCTTTTGAACTTGGCTCGGCCAAAATGAAACAGGAAGTGACATCAAAGGGGAACTCTTCAAAGAAAAAAAGCGCTTTGATCTTTGTTTATTGAAACAGTATTGTTTGAACTCTGACTCTTTTAAATCTCTCTCTGATAGTGACTCAAAATAATCTAAAGAAACATCAGATTCTTCTCCACAGTCTGTTTTTAGTCGTAGCAATGCTCTGTTCACATGCAGACATTCCCCTTTGACATCACTTCCTGTTACTTCACAGGCAAAAATCTCAACAACTGTTCATCTCAGTGGCATGAAATTTGTTCTGCAATATTTTATCAATGTTATCTTTCCAAAAATGCATTCATATTTATTACAAAAATGGATGTCATGGGCACTTTAAACAAAGAAAGAAACTAGTAAGACATATCAAGGGTAACACAAGTAAGTACAATCACTGATAACAACTTAGTGACAAAAGTATTTCAGCATTTTTGATGCTTGTAATGATTTATTTGTTTCAAAAGAAGAACAAAGTTCTGTTCATGAAGCAGCTGGAGTGGTCAGCACCTTAGAATTTAATGTGTATTTGTGATAAATGCCTTCAAGAGAAGCTTTTAGTTTAAGCAAATCTTTTAATGCCTCTCATTCACCTTGTGAAGAAAAAGTGCCACAGATAAATCTAAAAATAGGTCAGTGTATTTGGGAGAAGAATCAGAGTTCTTGGTGGTTTGAGTGATAACCCAGGCGGTCTGCCCTCGAGTGTCTGACTGCCTCCCATTCACTCAGGGTAATTAAACCGTCCAGAAGGCAGGAGCTACTCGGCTTTGCCTGTGTGTGTGTGCGTGTGTGTGTGTGTGTGCGTGTGTCGAGGCCGTGCATAAGGAGGCAGAGGCCCAATACTGTACCAGGCAAAGGTTTCCACCAAAACCATTCTTGCATAACTGAGTAAGTGATAACACCGGCGCATTCCTCTCAACACATATCACAGCTGGCAGCATCTTTTCCCGTAGTTTTTTTTTTCTTTCTTTCTTTTTTCATTTTTCCCTCAGCCCACATGTAAATGCAGCGTGTCTCACAGCACAGGATGAGCTGCAGAGTTTTAAGGGTCTTACTGGGGAGCTGTTCAAGATGGAAATAGGATCTAAGGGGACATTTGTGAGGATTCCCTCTTTGCTTGAAGAGATGAAGAGATTGTGGGATCTTCCAGGCCAGAGGTTACATTCATCAGGAGGTAGGTCAGCTGGGGGTTGAAGCTGCAGGTGTTCCCACATGTATGGAAAGTCTCTGCCTTCCAATCTGATATTAAACTGACTGAGGAAGTGGACAGGGGAGGCTTGTCTCCACATGTTTTCTAATTTTCCTCTAATTTTCTCCCTTAAAGGGATAGTACGGTCATTTTTTCAACGTGACACTCTGTCTAAGAGTTGTTATCAACCATCATTGAGCACAAAGTTTGGAGATAAAGGCTAAAGTTTTTGTCTACTGGATAATTAGTCAGGCTTATACAATTACTCTTTCTCTAAAACAGGGGTGTCCAAAGTCAGTCCTGGAGGGCCTCAGTCCTGCATGTTTTACTTGTTTCTCTGCTCCAACACACCTGAT
>JAUBOC010000181.1:21776904-21793007 GCA_032275365.1 Anablepsoides cearensis | reverse complement strand
CTCCAGCCTCCTCAAACCCCAGCGTCAGTCCGACCAATCACGTCTCTTGGGACGTCTCCGCCCACATTAAGACCTCCACCAATCACAACTTGGGACGTCTCCGCCCACAGGACAACATGTTCTGCAGAGACCCCCTTCTCCATGAAGGTGAAAAGGTTTGCATGGGTTATTAGTGTGTAACCATATTAACTTGATTTATGTTTTTTTTTAGATAACAATTTCTTATATGCTTCACTTTATTTTGAGTGTCGAGGGTTAAATGCCATGTTGGGAGGTAAATGGGCCAATATGCTGGTCTGACAGAGAACTTTGTACTCAAAGAAATAAAAATGTCATTTTTTTTTACTAAGATTTATTTAAATGAAGAATATTTTAAATATCAGTGAAACTGTTGCACTGGAAAAAGTGTACATCTAACCGAGTCTTACAATCTTTAATCACCAAAAAAATATTTTTGATCTTGTTTTGAGACTGAGCAGAATGTGTTAGATTATTAATCTTGTTAGCCTGGAAATTATCACTGAAGATTCAAATACACTCGCTTGCTTATAGGTCTCGAAACAAGATTAAAAAAATGTTTTGGGTGATTAAAGATTATAAGGCTTGATTAGATGCACAGTTTTTGCAGTGTGGTTTGTGCTGATATATGTTTAATCTCAAATTAATGCAGAAAGAGAAAGGAGAGGTCCGGGTGACAATCTCCAACCCTCCGATACATTTCCATTGATTTATCTGTTTTCACACCTGCATTGTGTTTCAGCTCGTTTTGTCAGGGCTGCTCCGAGAGAACGAATGTGAAAGTGAAAACGCTGGCAGCACTTTAAAGTTGCATGTTGATCGTTTAATCATGTTGCACTTCGGATGTTGTGCAATAGAAGGTTTTTGATGCATCACATTTAGAGAAGTGAGGCAATGATAAAACACGAATCAGTCACAAACTCAAACCCACCTGCAGTATTATAGAAGTCTAATTTAAAAAGTGGGAACTTGATTGTAACAAACAAGCAATTTGTTTATAAAAAGTGATCAGAACTGTGTTTGTGCTTTGGTGTGCGAGCATCTGCAAGCATTTGCCTTTGTGTCCCCTGTTGCCTCGGTCCTGCTGATGGATGTTCTGACATCCTGTCTTGCGTGACTGCCTGACCAGATATCCATCAGTAGCCAAATGAGTTCAGGTCAGGCCTCTGTGCTTCACTCCAAAACTCATTTGGTATGCAAATGAAAAGTCTAAACAAAGCAAACCTTTCAGAGCGGAGAAACTCACTACCTGCTCTGAACCATCTGAGCTTTGCACAAAGTTTGACAATGTGAAAGAAAATGTAAGATAACTATTAAACCAAAACCTACAATCACCAAATCAGAGTTAATGAATTCATAAATTATAGTTTGATAATAATCAAGTTTATTCGCAGAGGTTTATAGTAACTAAGTACATTTACTTTGTTACAGTACTTAAGTAATTTTTAGGAGGATTTGTAATTTTACCAAGTATTTTTTAAAAACCGTTACTTTTACTTTTACTTTATTACATTTTAAACCTAAGCATGATACTTTTACTACTTTACTTCTTCATTACACCTAGTTATTCGTTACATATGAATTGTTTGAACTCATCGTGAAAGAAGTTGCTTATGCGCTCTAAAAAAAAATGTTGAATTTACTCAAGTCATGTCAGCTGGTTCCACTAAATCTGGTAGAGTAAGTAGTAACATAAGTACTTTCTTTAAAAGAAAATATGTGTATTACTCAATTTACTCAGCTTGGTTTAGTGAAACCATTTGGGTTCAGTAAATTCAACAGTTTAAAGTGTGTAAAAGTACTTTTACTTTCCCAATTTTTGTGAACAATTTTTTTTTTTTGTGAACAGTTTTAAGAAATTTGCCTTGGGGCAGAGTTATCCTTTCACATGGGTGGGTGGAGGGTGTAAGTTCCACTTTAAGTACTTTTCTCATCACTGAAATTTATTTTTTACCAAAGTAATTTTCTGTTAAGGTATTTTTGCTTTTACTTAGTTATTTTTCTCAAGTACTTTACAGACCTCTGGCAGATATTAAGCTATACTTGGTGTGGTAGTTGCTGACAGATGATGCACTATGGCAGTAGTTACCAAACTTTTCAGCTTTTGACCCACAAAATAGCAGCAGCAGAGACCTGAGCCCCCAGCTGTTTTCGGCTGAGAAACATTGTTTTCACATCAAATAAACAAAAGCATTGTAACATTATTGATTAACCCCTAACCTGAACTATGGCCTAAGATTGACATCAAGGTTTGACAAAAGCAGGTGTACCTCCTTGCTTTCTCATTTTAGGATAATTTTAGTTGACGTTTTTGGGATGTAATTTACCCTGAAAAAATGCTGTTTTATTTTCATAGTTATGAACTGAACGTAAAATACACAGAGTCATGTTTTATGTTAGCACACACACAACAGTGATGGATTTCCTGCGTCTAATTTTTTGTAAATGTTTGAACATAAAGGAAAACTTAGATAAACCTGCTGCATCAGTCGATGTGTAGTTTACACTGTGTAACGGTTAAACACGATCAACTAACATTATCAAATCATTCTTTCACATGAACCTGTTTGTGTTTGAGGCTCATAACTCCAAACAATTGTTCTCCTCCATCTTTTGCCAGCGTGGTTCTGCAGCAGCCTCTGCCACGCCTCGGCTGAAACAGGATCCATCTCTGGCATTGTGCTCATTGTTGAGGGTCTAATCCCGACAATTACACCTCAAGACCGAAAGTGACCGCCTTGCCAAGCATCCAGCTAAACTACAGATTTTGGTCCCCCCACAGTTGAGTGGGGGTGGGGGGTTAAATCTGCAGCAGGCCTTTTGTCCCCGCTGCCCCTCCACCTCTTACTCCTCAAACTGAACTAAAACTGCTGGTGTGTCTTTCTCAGGTTTTACTCGCCTGCACTTTGTTCACCTGTTCTTGCTGTAACTCAGCTGGGTTATTGTCTCAGAACAAAAAAAAAAAGGTGTTTGGACACAAAGAGATGCAAGGGGAAGTCGCCAAAGCAAAGGGCAGGTATTTCAGGTTACAGCAGGCTTATGTAGGTAAGGGTTGATGCATGTGATAATACTTCAGATATACGTTTTAAAAGCTCTACTCGTGTATTTCTGACAAGTTTGTGACACATTGTCTTTGTGGAGATGGGATGGGTGTGTTCGGGCAGTTTGGGCTGACGGAGGTTCGGTTGTCGCTGCTGTAATACGAACAGAGGAGGTCGTTCCCACAGAAGCTGGAGCTGACATCATAAAAAAACACAACAAGGTACCTGGGGGCTGATGAGAAGGGTGGAGGTGAACTAACCGGTGAGGTGGGAGTCAGAGGGTGGGAGGAGTTGCGCGGGGGTGGGGTGGGGGGAGTTTCGTCTCTTCCATCATTGGTTGAAGGCGGCACAGGGGACACACCTGTGAACGCCAGAGGCTAAGGAGAGTGGCTGGAAACTGAAAATTACACCTGTGGGGGAAAAAAGGGGGAGGGGGGGTCAGACTACATGTAAACCAAGCCCTTTACAAACTCAGCCTCTGTCTTCTTGAGGAGCTGAACCGCTTCACACCAACAAGGAGAACTCATGGAAAAAAAGAAGAAGTCCTGCTTCGACGACGGGAAGATAAGCGACGAGCTGGTTGGTTTTGATCCGGGGCTTCTTTCCACTGCGTCTACCTGAGAAGGACAGCTTTTTTTCTTTTTTTTTTCATCTGTTTCACCACTCCAGAGGTCAACTGTCCTTCAGCGGGAGCAGAAAAGAGGAAGACTAGCCAACGGGGCGTCAAGAGCCCTGATACAATGATGCCTCTTGTCTTGGGTTTCTGGCTCGGTGACCGCACCTGGGAAAGACTGGGTAAAAATCACAAACGTGATCCCTTCTTTGTCTTCATCTCTTTAGCTGTCGTCACGACTCGCCGCTCAACGGTACAGTAGTTTAAACTTTTAAGAAAATTAATCTTGCGAAGGCAAAATGTGTGGCAAACAAATTAGGTCACTGCACGGAGCCCTCGGCGTTCACCAGCGGATAAAGGAGGGTTTAAGATAGTTTCGATGGGAGGCGAAAATAATAATGTATCAAGTTCCAACTCCATTTAACCGGAGAAAAAGAAGACGAAACAATAGAGACCAACGCTCATTCCTAAACTGGATAGACCAGTTGGGGCAGGTAAAGGCAAACTGCCAGGCTTGTCAAAGGACGTATAGACAGAAGCTGACTCGCTCTTTTAGAGCGTTAAAAGCTGCTTCACCGGGAGACATCCACGGCGTTACGGTATGAACCCGCTTCACAATTAAATATCTAACAGCCTATTAGTTTACACTTGTAAACTTTTCCAACTTGAAAACTTTATCGTTAAACTATTTATTCCCTCGTTTGACAAGTTACTGTTTGTGTTTTCACGTTTCAAGATGGAGATTTGAGCGAGCTCTGCCTGCTTCTGGCCCTTTCTGTTGGGAAGTGGAAGCAAGTCGGACGTAAAATGTCTGCTCATCCGTTTTTGTTTTTTCTTCCCTGCCTCTGAGGTAGAGTTGCAAGTCGAGGCAGAGCGGGACTATACACAGAGCGGAGAGTTTCCACGAAGTCGAAGGCGTTCGGTTAAACGCTTTCCGGGTCGCCGTTAACCATGTTTTTCAAGCGGTAGATGATCGAGGAAGTCTGGGGAGAGGAAGGAGAAAATGGAGGGAAAATGTCGACCGAATACTGTACAGTGATGTCTACGACGCAAGGTGGAGGATTGTGATTGGTGGACAGAGAGAGACATTTGTTCTTCTCTTTCATACAGCTGAATAGCTGCTGGTCACATGAGAGCTGCTGTCTATGGCAACGGAGCAGGAAGTAGAGTAGAAGTTCGACTGTTTAAACAGCAAGAGGCTGGAAAACTTTTTTTTTAAGACTTTATTCAAGATGGAGTCATAAGTTTGATCTCAGGGGAAAGTTTATCTCATTGTTTCTGGAGGTTAATTTAAACTTTAGGGTGAATGACACAGCATTATGAGTCAGGGCCGTCAGATTTACTTTACTGTATTGATAATAAGCAATTTAATTCAAAATATTCATATATTACGTAACATTTAATAAGAAAAAGGTTACAACAAACTAATATAAAACTTTTAATGTTATTGGGATTAATTTTTAACACTTTTATAAACTTTTTCAAGTAAATAATTTCCTTCAAGAACACTTAATTTTTAGTACAAGGTTTAAAAAATACACTACGAGCCAGGGAAGCAGTTGAAATGGGAAAAATATGTATGTAAAACTAAAAGGAAAAGCTCAAAAAGTCAAATTAGTCAAACGTTTTAGTTGCTCATTTGAAATATTCAAAGCAGAGAAGTGAAATGACGCCGAGGCAGTGAAAGGGATGAGGTTTGAGGGGGGTGGGGGAATAAGGGTGGAGCAACCAAATGATATGTAAATCGACTACATCACTGAACCTACATTAAAAACTGCTGAGCAGCTTCAGCAGCTCGGGCTAAATAACCAGCGCCTTGGCCTAAATATCCCAGTTGCCACGTTGCTCCTCGCTGCACTGAAGGGCCAGTTAGGGTGCGCTCAGATAAGGCCAAGAGTTAAATAAGGTTTTGGGTTTCCCCCCCACCCCACACGCCATTGTTTTCCCCCACAAAGGCAGCAACTATTGATTAAGGGCCAGGCCAGTTTACCTATCAGGTTGTTCACTTCACAGCAGAGTCGCATTCCAGCAGGGAGGGCAGAGTTACCTGATCACGCCTCACTACCAACGTGTGGGCAGCCGTAAGCGGTTGAAACTCCCACAACTGGGAGCGCGATACGCAACAATGGGGGTAAAAACTCAGCCGTAAGCAGAAGAGGAAGTTTTCGGAACGGACGGAGGACAAAATGACTGGATTTAGTGGTTGGTTAGACGTAAACTCGCTCCTTTTTGTACAGGTATTGTTGTTTCGATCTATAACTTGAATATTCTGGGCTAATTGTTTTTTTTTCCCACTCTTTCTTTATTTCTCTTCCTCTTTTCTTCCTCAGAAGGCCTGCAGCGCGGGTTTATAATGCTGATCATTAACTAAAGAAAAAAAAAAGTATCTGGGAGAGCAGGTCTGCTTGACTTTCTCATTTCATGGGGCCGGCCCGGCTGGGAGGAAGACGGAGCGTTCTCAGGCAGCGGGCTGGAAATTCAAGATCTTTTTTTCTCTTTCTTTTTCAGCCCCCCTCCCTTTTCCCCTCTAAACATGTTCACTTTACTTTGGTTTTGTTGCATTCTTTCCGTGGGGTACCTTTCATGACGGTAAGGTTACAGGTGCATTCTCTACTTTCCTTCTCCACCTTTTTTTTTTTTTACCTGAAATTTTCCCTCCCCTTAAAACTCTTTTCTTTCTTCTGAAACCCTACGATGCTAACGGTGACTGGAAACCTGTTCTTTTCTAACAAAGCAAAAGTTATTTTATAAACAAAGCAGTGTATTTAGTTTTTTTTTTAAGTTTGGTGAAAGAAAAATGGGAAACTAAGTTAGATTTGAGAAAAAAACAAAACATAAAGACGGGGTGTGAGGATTTCACGCGTTGTACCTGTGAATGATCCCTGTTATTCAGTAAACGAGTAAACGACCTTCTGCATACACGCCGTTGGCTCAGGTCGAGCCGAGCAGCATTCCATCAGCCTTTCATCACACGGCAAACACAAAGGCAACGGCCTAAGAGGTCCACCAACGGGAAAAAAAACGAACAAAAACTCAGATTTTCTTCTCTCTGACTGCGTACGACAGCCGCTGAAAGCAGCTTATGGTGGTCGAGCTGAGACGCTGCACCTTATAGTCGCTCGCCTGACTGCGATACAGCGCGGCGTGCAACAGGACCGGCTCCCCGAGGGGGGCGACGGGCTTTAGACTCGGAAGCGCTTTTGAAATGACTTACAGCCATGTATTGTGTGAAATACAGGCCTCCCAACCTCACCGTGCCGTAGTTAGACTAGTCAGAACAGGTTTTGGCAATCATTAACAACCTCTGTGGCCAGGTTTTTCTGCGGCAGCAGGTTTAAGCTGTAAACCTCAACAACAAGAAGTGTTTGGCGGTTACACAGCGGCGCGGTGTTCACCGGGACCGGGCTTCCCCATTTCTAATTGGGAAGCTATTTTTAACCGATACGTGGTTCAGATTGAGCTTAAGCTTTGCTAATACTTAATAATAATTTGTTAGTGTGTTGGGAATAACTATTTTTTAATATAATGGTTGTGTTCCCCTCTTTTTTTTTTAAACTGAGCTCTTCCTTGTGTTTCAGTAGGTATCTTATTTTTTTGATGACAATGTATCATTTTATCTTTTTTGAGTACTTTTGTAGCTGTAAATACACACTTCTGGGTGTTTATCTCCATCTTACGAGGCAGCATTGGATATCATCACTTTCTCTAATACTGCCTGGTAATGATGATGATATTCATCTGCTGACTGGAACCAGACAAACCACTTTTAGCGGCGTTAGCAGCGCCGCGCTTCTCTTGGCCCCGGATCAGGTAAAAGCACATGAGCGGTGACGGAAATGGTTCCCAGGATCCATCTTACCCGACAGTGCTGGATTGTACAACTGTTGTTCTAACACTGTCTGGTAACGATGTTTTCTGGGTGGCTACCTGTCTTCAAAGTATTTCTCTTTCTGCAACGTGGTTATTGACAGTTTTGAAATATGTGAAGCATTGGGTGTCGTAAACCTGAAAAAAGGGTGAGCTCGGGATTACGGATGTCTAGCGTTTTACCCTGAAGGTAATTCCAAAAAAGGTGTGCAGGGTTTTTTTTCCTTCTCTCTTTTGTTCTCATTAAACTTCCATTCTAAATACCCCAGGCTATCCAGCTCTGCACTGATCTGTAAAACTAAAAAGGATAAGATGTACTGTTGACAGATGGCGTATTAGTTTGTAAAAATAAAACATTAACGTGAAAGCTTTTCTGGAAAATAGACGACAAACAAAGTATTTGAGATGCTTAAATATTTGCTTTTACGTTTTTACTTTGCCTCCATTTATGACGCTGCTTTTGAAAAGAGAGCGAGAGAGAAAAAAACCCTTTATGACAATCTCACCCCACCCAGGTTAAAGAATAGCAGTCGGTTGATGGTTCCACCGGTCCTGCAGGGCCTTATTTCCTTGTTCCCTCCCCTGGAACGGTGTTGGTCTTTGTGCTGCGTGGCGCTGATTGGTCCACCTAGCTTTACCTGCATGGAACATCCGGATCAGACACGAGAGCTCGACAGAGAGCCGGTACAAAATGGGGCATAAAAAAAATCGGCTAAAGCTTTGAATTTAAATAAACTTTCTTGGGATCAAACATTAAGTTTAAACAACCTCATTTGCTGTTGACTTAAAACTTTACAGAAATCTAACTTTAATGTCTAAAGGCTGAAAAAGAAGCGTTTAAAAGCAAACAATATAAAAGTAGAAACAGTGTTTGTTAAAGGAGGTAGACGAACCGCACAAATTTTAAACCACACCTTTATTTGCTCCATTATCCCAAACTGCAAGAAACATAAAAGCTTTTTCTTTTTTTTAATCACATTTATGTTGTTGCCACATATTTTGTATTAATATAGAAGTGTAGAACGATCGCTTGAGTACTGTTGAGCCTTACGTTTTTTTCTCCAAAATCTGTTTTCTCCACTCTCTCTCTGCATGCTTGGTCAGTGTAAATGACAGAAAGTTCCTTGTTCTGAGTCTGATTCTGCAAACAAAGGAGGAACTGCTCATTTCAACCTGTTTCTGCACTGTTCTGTTTCCTCCAGCCCTCGTCTTCCTCTTTGCGCGGATGAAAGGTCAGAGGTCATCCTTCCAGCCTGTTGATAGGCGTCTTACCAGACAAGGTTAGATGTAATTATTGGTGTCTAATACTGTCTGGTAATGCCGTCCATTAAATGGCATTACCTTCCGCTCTCTTCCTTCCCCTCCTCTTGCTCTGTGCACCTGACATGCAGCGTACTGACAAAAGGCAGACCAGGGAGGCACATCAACATATTAACAGTAATGGCAGATGGTGTTGAATGGTGATGACTATGGAACTATGATCCTTGCGCTGGAAGATGGATTGATTTCTTGTGGTTTCTTCCATGTGACACGAGTCAAAGTTTCCCCTTTAAGCAGCAGTCGTGGATTTCCTCTAGCTGGTTTGAAGTATTGGTAAATTTGTATTTTTTTAAATTAAATAGATTTGCTTTCTTCCTTTTTCTGTTATATTTTATTTTCCTTTAGGTAATTAATACATTATGCACTGTAAATTGCAAATTTAACCATATTTTGTGTACTGAAATGCTCTGTAATGTGAATAAACATTAAATAAACGGGTCAAAATTTAAAAACTGTTCTCTTGTTCATTTTATTTTCTTTCTATATGATGTTTTTGTTGATTTGCCGAAGATCCGCGGAGCTCTTTGTAGCAGATTTGTTTGCTGGTAATTGTGAACTCTTCCCTCGGAACTGGAATGCTGAGCTTCAGTCAGGTGCGGATCAGGTTACAACTGAACAGAGCTTCTTTTTAAATGCCTCGATTTACCCATAAAGGTCCCTCCATCAGCTAAGCCCTCATTGTGCCCAGCTCTGTGGCGGCTCACAGAACACTGGCCCGATAAACCGAGCAGCACAAGGCCCGTTTTCTCCACGAGGAACTCCGCTATTGTCAGAGTCTGCATTTTCACATTTATATGCAGAAGTCTGTCTTTAGCACCCCTTTTTTTTCAACAGAGCAGGCTTGCAGTATAGATATAATGTTTAATTAGCCCTGTTAGCTCAGGCTTTCAGTTGACTGTTCAAACGTAGCCCTGATTTTATCAGTTCAAACGCAAAGACCATTTAGCCGTTTAACATAACGGACTTCAAGCTTCACTGATCTGCTCAACCGGGTTAAGAGTTTGCAATTCCCAGAAACATTTCAAACTTTTAAGTATCTGTTTTTTTAAACACAATAAAACTTATTTTAGTCAATTTAATTTGCAAATTAAAAAGTGATGATATAAGTCTTAATTTGCCTTTAAAAAGGCTTTTTGTTTAATAAATAGAGTGTTTTCTCATTTTTTTAAACACCGGTTTTGGTACATCATCATTAGATGAGGCATTTGTGGGTTAGAGCAATTGTTTAAACAAATACAAGCCCTATTCCGGACAATCTAGTCCATTTAATGATTAATCTAAGAGGAGCACTCAGAGTAGAATCACATTTCACAGAAGTGTGATCAAAAGAAACACAATAAGCATCTAATTAACCAGAAACATGACTTCCCTAAAGCCTTTTTTTGGGTTATCCTGTGTTTTATCCTGCCTTGAATAATGTAATGCCTTAAATAACATTTTTTTTATTTAAATAAAACGTATACAATAAATTAGAACTTATTTCTGTTGAAAAGTTTGCGTTAAAAAGGCAAATTAAGGTTAAATAAAAAGTTTTGTTTTTTAAAATATTGGTGACATTATCTGCTGTAACTTAAAAATAAGGAAAACATTGAAAGACACACTAAACATTTTGAAAAAACAATCTTTGACCTCAATGGGATATATCCAGTTAAATAAAATCATTTAAAAATATTTATGTTACGCTACGCAGTAGTTTTATTTTTTAACTCAGATTATCCTTTTTAAATATTTTATAAAATTTATTTTGTGTGCAATTGTTTTTGAATTTATTTCAATTATAATGAGATCCACATGGATGAAACTATAAAAAACAAAACTATAAAAACTTCAAATAAGCATTAAGTGTAAGGAGTAGTTTCTTTTCTGCTTTAGTGACATCACAACACTGAATCACATTCCTGGCTGGCAGACGGCCTGTAAGAGGATTCCTGCACTGGTCCGTGCATGCTTACTGCAATCAGACCAGATTCCTGAGCTGCTGCCGGTTGTGGATAAGGAGGCCGGATTCACTTAGCCAGCTCCGCCACTGGAGCAGAACAGAACAGTTGGCTACATGTTTGGTGACGTTCCATTACAGCGAGAAGCGGAAACCCTTTCGTGTCTGTTGGATTTTATTATTCCACGTACGAAAAGTGTTCAAACAGTTGTAACTAGTATTTGATCTTGAGGTTATTGAGTTCATTTTACTTAATTTGATGATCCATGTGCAAATGTGCATTTTTTATCCACAATTTTTAAGAAAACAATATGTCAGCTGTGACGTTCTGTAGGTGGGCACGTGCTGGCAGAGAACTGGATAGTTTGTATTTCCACACATCTTTAGCTCTGTTCTGATATTATTTAAAAAAAAAAATTATAATTGGCTTCCATAGCTAGATAACTCTAAACAATTTTTATATGTTGTTGTCACCTTCCTAAAATAATCCCCAAAGTAATTTTTTTGGGCCAAATTTATGTTTTTTGTTTAAATTATCTCTACGATGGCCACCTGTAGTAAAACAGCAGACCCCATCGGTTGATCAAATATACCCCTTTAGGAGAATGACGAGTGTGGCTCAAACTGATTTACTGAGTCCAAATAAAATGTCATATATTGCATTTTTGGTTTCCTAAAAGTCTTGAATGATTATTCTAGGAAGGTGTTGATGTGAAGTTACCCAATTTTCACAGCGTCACAAACAACTTCCCTCAGTTCACATGCACGGTTTTCTGTTGATCAAATCTAAAACAAAAATCTAACTTTCAGTTTTATCAGAGCATGATTCTGGAAAACTCCTACAAGCAGGCAAAGCATAGATTAAAATCTGAACGGATCAAAGCAGAAGTGAAACAAAATGATCCACTCACCTTTACTGTCATTTAATAACAGTAGACTTGGCTGAAATATAACACACATCATCATGAAGTCGTAAACCTTGGCATCTGGAGAGCATAATGAGCATATTTGAATGGCTCTGACCTGAACTGCTGCAATGATTTAGCCTCAGCTTTGCTGCACCAGCATTAGTCATCTGTGGTTGAGCCAGTGTTTGAAGAAGGGAATGTTCATAAATAAATCTGTGATAAAGAAAATATGACAAACACTTCAAAATGCACATTTGTTTGGAGCTGGCATGGCATCTAACGGATAAACAGAAAGGGTATATTTTGTAAAATGACCATACTAATTCAAAATAGCTTTAACTCAATTGTTTTAAGACACATTGAGCTGAAATTTTGTGTGATCAAAGAGTGATCCAAAAGAAACATGTTGAATGCTAGTCCCAACTTATTATTCAGCCATTTTTAAACATACAAAGCTGAAGATCAGCGTAGAAGTAGCGGAAAACAATTTTTTATCAAATTATAAATGCTAATTCAAAATTCAAGATGAGCACCAGCTAAATTTAAAAGATTACAACTCAGACATTTTAAGATAGAAATGAAAACTGCTGTGGAGTAGTTAAAAATGATCACATGCTGAATGCCAATGCTAATGCCACATTAAGCTAACTGCTAATTCTAATGCTAATTTTACAAATGGTTGTAAGTCAGCCATTTTTAAATGTACGCAGCTGAAATTTTAAATGGTACAGTAGTATCAGAGAACAATCATTACCAATTTTTTTTACATTTAGACAAAATTACTATGTACAATAGAAAATACAAATATACAAACCAAAAGAAGAAATAAGAAGAAAAAATCTTATGTCTGCCCCTTTATCCCCAAAATATGCTCAAACTGTAATAATTTGAAGAAAAAAAATCAAAATTAAATAAAAACATCAACTCAACAGCCATTCGTTCATCATTCTCCTAAATACACTGATGTGGCATTTTAAAGATTAATCTCTATATCATCCCACAATCCTATTCCCTGGATTAAAGTAGACGGCTCCTTCAAACTGGTACAAAACCAAGGCTTCACAAACATCTATATCCCCTTAAGATAATAACAAATTTAAAATAACAAATTTAAATGCAAATACAAAATCCAAGATACTTTCATATGTGTTTGCTATTTGGTGGTGGCACCTGGGGGGGCTAACTGCGGGCCAGAGGTGGCACCTGCCAGCCTGGCCACCCCTCTGGCTCCGCCCCTGCAGAGATCAGTCTCTTTTTGCTGCAGAATTGCTAAAATTGTGTTCAGCTCTATGGGCACCATGGTGGTGAAATGGTCACAGTTAGAAACGTCTTTGGTTTGAAACATGGCTGGTTTTCTCTTCTCTCTGAACTAGATGGTCTCCAGGTTCTTTGGTTTCTTCCCACAGTCCAACAACATGCATGTTAAATAAACCAATTATTCTAAATAGACCGTATGTGTGCGTGTGAGCTGCTCTCTGTGTTGGCCCTTAGCTTCCTGCTGACCTGTCCAAGGTGCACCACTTCCTTCCCCCTGACTGGAGATACTGCAGCACCTCAAGACACTATAGAGAGGATGACTTTTTAAATATGAGCTCAGGAACAGTGTGTGTGTTTATTGCCTCAAGCACATCCACTCGGACTGCTGAGTTTCAAGGCTTTGTTTAATCAGGAGTATCCATTTTTCTTTCTTGGCCTGTTTAATCCATCTGTTGCTGAAGTCTCTCTGTAATGTGAGTCATTTTCTATTTCAAAATCAAACAAAGAAGGTGTGGCCAACGTACTCAGTGACGTCAGTCCAGGAGTTTACCTCCTGATGGAGGAGACTTTTATTATAATCATGATCTGACTCAGAAAAATAAACATGGGCACTAAGTCTCAGGATAACATCTTCTAAGAACAAAATTTGCACACAAATTTTATGTTTTCCTGCCTGTCAGTTGTTTAGTCAGTGATGTTAAAAGATTGTTTTATTCACCAACTAAGATCCGGAGACTCAGTGGAAACAGACCCTGGGAACTCGACTAAAACAGCCCCCCCACACTTTGACCAGTGTAATTCTGTCAGGAAATCATGAATAGAAGGAGAACGAGAGGCCCTACAGAGACGGGTTTTTCTTTACAATGTAATTTAACTCCATTTCTTCCAGTATAACACCTTGACAAGTAGAATCCCTCCAAATAATGGGTTGTGCAGGGACACCATTGCTGCGGGCTGCATCCCTGTAATTGCCAAACGCTTCCTAGTTCCAGGCAGTTGAGACGACATGGGAATGGGCGAGGCTCCAAAGACACACAAACTCATGGCGTGACCGCCCCGAGACAGACAGACAAGACCAGCTCAAACACACACAAACACACACCTACTTTTTATATAATTATGTATCTGTTTTGTTTTTACTCAGTGTGAAATTCTCTTTTCACCAACTGTCTTTTTTATTGGAAATTCTTTAGATTTTTTAAACTTTTTTTCAGGGAGACGGTCCTGATGAAGTAAAACAAATCTAAATTAGAAGCACAGAACGAGAAATGTTTAAAAAATGACAAACACCAGAGTGCATGTGTTCTATGTTCTCATAAAACAAGACAAACACATACAACCTGTCGGCATATGGTGAACCAGGAGGTCAACAGGGCTGTAAAACAAGCTTGTTTTCTTTGTCCACCTACACAGCACTTTGCACAGTCTGTCTATCAGATGGCGGCTCTTTATCAAGGTGTGGCTGACACAGGGTCCACACAAAGCTTTGTTGAACAGGGATATGGAGAGTTTCCTTTAATAACCGGGATGTTGGAGCTGGAAAATTTACAGTATACTATATTATATATAAGTTTAATATACTGAACTGTTTGCTCTTTAAAAACAAGCATAATTTGTTTAGTTGTGAACAATTTAGCAATTTAGTCTGCTTGTGTCTGAAGACACAAGCAGACAGGCCACATGTGGGAGTTGCAAAAAAAAAAAAAAAAAAAAAAATTACCAGAAATTATGGAAAAGCTGCGTAATGTAACATAAATTACCATAGATGGTAGAAAAGCTGTGTAACCTAACATAAATTACTGTAAATGATGGAAAAGCTGGGTGAAAAAAATTACTATAGATGATAAAAAAGCTGCGTAACATAACATTAATTACTATAAATACTATAAAAGCTGCGTAACGTAACATAAATTACCACAGATGATGGAAAAGCTGCGTAACATAACATAAATTACCGTAAATACTAGAAAAACCGTGTAACGTAACATAATTACCATAGATGATAGAAAAGCTGCGTAACATAACATAAAATACAGTAAATACTATAAAAGCTGCGTAATGTAACATAGATTACCGTAAATACTATAAAAGCTGCGTAACGTAACATAAATTACCACAGATGATGGAAAAGCTGCATAAAATAACATAGTTTACAGTAAATACTAGAAAAACTGCGTAACATAGCAAAAATGACCGTAAATACTAGAAAAACTGTGTAATGTAGCATAAATTACCATAGATGATGGAAAAGCTGCGTAACATAATATAAACTGCCGTAAATGATGGAAAAGCTGTGTAACGTAACAAATTACTGTAAATGATAGGAAAGCTGTGTAACCTAACAAATTACTGTAAATGATAGGAAAGCATCGTAACATAACATAAATTACCGTAAATACTAGAAAAGCTGCGTGACTTAACATAAATTACCATAAATGATAGAAAAGCTGCGTGACTTATCATAAATTACCATAAATGATAGAAAAGCTGCATAACATAACACAACACAACACAACACAACACAACACAACACAACACAACACAACACAACACAACACAACACAACACAACACAACATAACATAACATAACATAACATAAACTACCGTAAATGATGGAAAAGCTGTGTAACCTAACAAATTACTGTAAATGATAGGAAAGCATCGTAATGTAACATAAATTATCTGTAAATGAAGGAAAAGCTGCGTAACATAACAGAAATTACTTTAAATGATGGAAAAGCTGCACAGCCTAAAATGTATTATGGTAGATGGTAAAAACGTTGTGCAAGTTAAATAGGCCATTTCATAGTTTAATACATTCATAGCGCATTTGTAATGATACAAATGCGCAAAACAGCCATGCTCACATTTTTGGTGATACAAACACTGATGTTGCTATGAAAACACCATTAGAACCCATACAAATTAAACATAAATTTACACTGTTATACGGACCTGATGTATCTACACTAAACTAATTTGTGTTAAACTTTCCTTTAAGATTATCGATGAGATTTTTCATAAATATCTTTGAAATTGTTTTAGAGCCTTGTTAAATTTGGTCAGTTGTACAGGTGCTGGTCATAAAATTAGAATATCATGAAAAAGTAGATTTATTTCAGTAATTCCATTTAAAAAGTGA
>JAUBOC010000181.1:21726386-21739528 GCA_032275365.1 Anablepsoides cearensis | reverse complement strand
TAACTAAGAATTTTTTTACACTTAAGTCCACTCTTAGCAGCATTCTTAAGAGTAATTCTAAGAAGTTTGATAAATACAGGCCCAGGTTTTTTTCCCCATAAGAAACAGTGGGTCCTCACCAGGCAGTGTGCACCAGGAAAATGGTCAAAAATCAACCCCAGCAGGTAGCAGAAACATGTACACAAACACACTTATCTCGTAACTTTCATTAATGTCTAGAGCCGAACCCTAACCCTAGCCTAAACCTAACCCCTGATCCACAAATGGGTCCATTGTGTAGACAAGGCAAATATTCTAACAATGTTAAAATGTATAAGCATAGTAAAACGTCAAAATATGTCCACATAGCAATACAAAGATACACACGCTGCAGCTAGCTAGCTGTTACAACCTACAAGTCACGCACTTCTATTCATCATTTTCTCTCTAACTGGGTGTAAATCTTTATATATGTTTTCTACAACAGTAAACAGTCTCACATTAACCTGTTTAGTGTCTCTTAGGGAGAACAAAAACCATTCGTTGTTACTGCTTCTCTTGAAACGAATACATTTATTTACGATGCTGCTCGTTTGTTTGCCCAGAAATCACAGTTTACCTTCCTGTTGGTGTTCGCTGTGAACATGAGGCTGCTGAAACGCCACACCTGCTCCTGCGGTTAAAGCAGGCAGGCCAGTCAGTTCTATTTTTCTTTGTTTCTCTCTCTCTCACACACACACACACACACACTGCCAAGCAGGCACAAATGGTTACCTGTTCCCTCCTGCAGACAAGGGAAGCCTTTATTTGAGTTCTTGGACCAGGCAGCTCTGAACACAGGACACCTGAGAGGGTATGGGAACTGCTTCGACTGATCCACTCAGAGTGCAGCCACTGAGCTGTTTAAATACATTCAGACCACTGCTGCATAATGACACAAGCTTATTGGTGTCTGCTTGTGATTACTTGCTGCTCAAACTGTAATCCTGCTATATAAGCAGCATTAAGTCAACCCAACTTATCCACAGACTGTCACAGGAGATCAAATATGAATTATTTGCAGTGTATTATCAAGACAATAAAAGGTTTGTATACATTACTGTTGCCATGATCGTGTCACAGTCTGAATGAATGAAATTCACATAATCTCCCCAAACAGCTGGGTCGTCATAAATCAACACACCCAGTAAAGAATTAGCTGCGTTTTTATTTGATCAAGAGCCTCCAAGATCCCAGAAATTGACAATGATCCTCAGCAGCACATTTAGCAAAAAGATTAAAGCGTCCACATTCCTCGCAGTGGCACAATTTCATTGCACCGTTAAAACGTCTGTTTCAAAAAGACGTGTAATTTCCCCCTGTCACAGCAAGGTGTTATTTCTGATTGTTAGGGACTTTGCTGTAATTTCACTAAGACGCCATGTCGGCAGGCGAAGGCTAATGAATGGAGCACTGACACGTCTTTAATGCCAGAAGCTCGTTTTTTTTTTTCAGAATAATTCTTTAATGAAGCGCAGCTCGAGAGCAAGCGTAAAATCTGCTGATTCAGCTCCTCGGCAGAATCAAACGATGCTCATTCATGTAATTAAACGTGTTTAATGCTTTCCAGGAGGGAGGAGAGAACGTTAAGACAAATCGACTCTTTGCTAACGGGCTTTAGAAAGACACACATTTCCTCACTGTTGGTTTTACTGATGTTTGGGAGTGTGATGGCAACACAAAAGAAGAAAATGATCAAGTTAATCCTGTACATTATTTAAAAGAGGTTCATGTTTGCAGATGTTTATTCAGATAGTCAGATATTGAAATAAAAAATGAAACATGAAAAAGAAAATTTCTCTACAAATTAGGCTGCAACATATTTCTATGATTCTTTAAATAACAGTAAAATCTCACATGAGCAGAGGTGTCAAAATCATTGCTTAAGTAGAAGTATAGGTACTAGGGTTTAAAAATATTTTTTTGGAAGTAGAAGTATCAACTCAAGCTTTTTACTCAAGTAAGAGTTTAAAAGTATTATTTTTTTAAACTACTTTAAGATGTAAAAGTAACGAACAAAAAGCCATTAAGAATAAAAGCTTGGGCTGTGCCACAGGGTTCTATAAAGTACAACCCCAAGATAGATTTCTGTTTATTTTTAATTTCTTTTCTGAACAATGAAAAGATGGAATAAAAACAAATCAAAGTGAAACAGAAATAAAATACTATTTGCATTTTTAAAAAGTAAGGAGTAGAAAGTACAGATAATTGAATTAAAATTAGAAGTAAAACATAGGCTGAAAAATTTACTAAAGTAGAAATGACCAAAATTTCTTCTAAAGTAAAGTAACAAAGTAGTCACTTTACACCACTGCACATGAGCTAAAATGATAATAAACATGCACCTTATAATACTGTTGTACTTTTAATCCTTACAGTATTTATATTCAAGTTATTTTGGACTACATGTACGTCTTGAGACTAATGACTGACTGTTTCATTAAAATCCATTCAGTGGTTCATGGGAAATTTTACTAACAGATATGGAGTGCCAAATATAAAATAAAATGTTAAGAAAAGGTTGTACAATATTTAGCTCACTTTATGAGTGTAAAATTCCACTAACATTTTATTATTTAGCTCACTATTTAAACAATTTACTAAATGTTAAATTTAAATCTTAAACACTAACATAAAATAATATTAAATCCTAAATCTAAATGTAAAAGTTAATGCTTAAATGCTGAAGTTTACATTTTATTTCAGATGGAACGCAGCGTTTGGTGTTGGTGCGCAGCTCTTGTTACATCATCATCCTGAGACAAAGGCAAACTGCTAACTCTGCTAACACTGCTAATGCTGCTAACTTTGCTAACATGGCTAACACTGTGTTAGCATCATGCTGTTAATGGTGCTATCACTGCTAACTCTGCTAATACTGCTTAATCTGCAAACACTGCTAATGCTGCTATTGCTGCTCACACTGCTGCTAACTCTACTAACACTGCTCATGCTGCTAATGCTGCTAACTCTATTAACACTGCTCATGCTGCTAATGCTGCTTACATTGCTAACTCTGCTAATGTTGCTAACGCTGCTCACACTGCTGCTAACTCTACTAACACTGCTTTTGCTGCTTATGCTGCTAACATTGCTAACTCTGCTAATGCTGCTAACTCTACTAACACTGCTTATGCTGCTAACATTGCTAACTCTGCTAATGCTGCTAACGCTGCCAATGCTACTAATTCGGCTAACACTGTTAATACTGCTAACACTACTAATGCTGCTAAAACTGCTAATGCTGCTAACACTGCCATACCTGCTATTGCTGCAGACGCTGCTAATTCTGCGAGTGCTGCTAATGCTGCTAAAACAGCTAACTCTGCTAATGCTGCTAACACTGTGCTGCTACTGCTAGTAATGCAACCCTAAGATATCAAACTTGCGGTTGCGTCTGGTGTCTGAGCTGAACTTCGAACTGCCGGACCCCAGCACACATACTTTAGCAGCAGCGTCCGATGTCATCATCTGTCAACAAATAATAACCAAGATAACAGTGAGAGTAAATAGAAAAGTTTTGATCTAAGCTCTCAAGGGATTAGTTAGCTTTCAAAGTAGACTTTAGGGATGACTCTGACCTACTACCACATCAAATTTTAGTTCAGTATCTGTAAAACTTGATTGTGTTGGAGCCGTTTTTGTGTTTGCCAGGATTGTTTAGTCATGTCGTCCATCTTGAATTGAGTTGGCACCAAACGTCATTGAGTTGCAGATGTATGCTTTTTTTTATTATTTTCAGTGTTTGATAGTGACAGAACTGTAAAAATCCAAGTACTCATCTGAAAACTCACACAGAAAAGAATATCTGTTGAAAACTTCAGACTGTCTGTTGGTCTCCAGTCACACATTTGTCTGTCTGTCTGTCTGTCTGTCTGTCTGCCTGCCTGTCTGCCTGTCAGCACGAAGGCGATGTGTTTGGTCAGACCGGAGTGTCCTCACAGTGTGGTGCGATCTGCCGGTGTGTGTGTGCCAGGAACAGTTTAACTCGGTCACATCAGACCACTAATTGGTCTGAGGTGGACTAAAGAGGCCAGGATTGTCTGCAGAGACAAGACATGAGCTCATCCTGCATCGCTTCTGGAAAACACACTCCTGTGTGTTTTGTGAAACTAAACTTTGTGCAAACTTTTCTGTCCGTAAAGCAAAAGTGATGACTCCATTAAAAAGTATTTAAATAAGCAACATTTATATTGCTGACCAACAAAAAGTCAAGGCAGACAAAATGTGTTTGTGTATCTGTTAGTAAAATATCTTGTGAACTTCAGAACAAGTCATAACAAAACTCACAGAAAATGAATAATGGATGTTTATCAATGGTTCATTAAATTTTAAAGTCAACTAATACAAGAGGGCCACCCCTGCTAATCAATGTATGCCAACAAATAAATGTCTATAACCAGAGTTGTAAAGTAACTAAGTAAAAATACTTTGTTACTGTAAGTAGAAATTTTGGTTGTCTGTACTTTACTTGAGTAATTATTTTTCAGCCTACTTTTTACTTCTATTCCCTACATTTTTAAAAAAGGTAAGAAGTAGAAAGTGGTTACTCCTATTTCATTCTGGCTATATAAATATATAGTATATATAAATGGTATATATAAATATATACCATATGGTATATAAATATAAACCATTCTGATCATATTCGTTTGTACACAATCATCACAGCTGCACGCCTTAAAAATATATTTTTGGAGAGGTCACCTCATAATAAATGTCATTGTGAAAAATCTTACTGCTCATTTTTACTCAATACTTTTACTTTTAATACTTTAGTACATTTTATGTCAGAAATTTACTTAATATTTTTGTACTTTAAGTAGAAAAAATCTAAAACCTTTACTCAAGTAATATTCTTAAAGGAGACTTTAACTTTTACCAAATTAATTTCATGATAAGATACTTGTACTTATACTCAAGTATCACTTTGAGGTACTTTATACAAGACTGTCCATAACCCAGTTCATTTTATAAAAACTGAGCTAATATTTGGTGTGGTAGCAGCTGAGAGTAACTTTTTGAAATATTGTATGAGATTTTGTTTAATGTTTTTTTTCAAGGTTTGATCAAAAAGTTCTCATTAAAACTCAGCATAAAATGATCTTAGTTAAAACTCTGATTGAATCTCATACATTACTGGAAGCAGTTATATTTTAACATTAAACAAATTTGAGTGCTTTGATTTAATAAAACATTGAGCGACTTTAGTGTTTCTTCACTCAGAGGTACTTTAGGATAACCCTGCTTCTCTGTAATTGCCTTCTAGTCAAGATTTGAGCGACACAATCCACACAGCTAGACGTTTGAAGAATCCTCCAGCCACTCTAACGAGATTTCATCTGAACTCTCACCAAAAACAAACTCCGCGGAGCAATTTTTCACATTCCAATCAGAGAAATCCCACCCGATGTCAAGATGATGTTCACTTTTTTGTGTGAAATTAGGCGTCTCGGTTGTTTCGGGTCAGGGAGCGTCTTCATTTGTCTTCCAGCTTTCACACACAGAGACAGGTGAGCACCCCAGAGGCTACAGAGGAGGCTGATTGGAGGGTTACCCAAATGTTTACACACGCTGAGGGTCCTCCTAATCCTCTTCCGAAGCCTCGGGGAGCTCCCGAGCAGACAACATGGCTTACAAGAATCTGTAACGCAGCCGAATGACGTATGTGATCAAATGAGCAAAAAGTACATACTTGTAAAGCTAACATGAGCAGTAGCTCAAAGCTAAACGAAAAAAAAAAAACGTACTAAAGACACTATAAATGTGAAAAATAATGTCCGATTGCTGAGTCATCAGTGGGATTCCTACTAACCTTTCATTCACAAGCCTGGAAAAATGGTGACCATCTCACACATAAACACCAAAACTACTGAACCTTTAACCTCCCTCCCCAACGTCACTCCTCCACCAAAAACAGCTGCAGCCAGAGATGGAGGAGACACACACCCAGACCAGCGAAGAAACAGAGAAACTATTGACAAAACGTGGAAATAATTATGGTGCTCTGCCATAAGTCACGAAAGCTGCAAAGCTGATAGAAATCCCAGGATTCAACAGTTCGTAAACCCTGCAGAGCCCATAATCAGCACCTTTTACAGATAAAGACTGACAGTTTACAGAGATTCACAGAGAAGGAAAGCTGTTTTTTTGTTTGCAGGTTACATTACATTAAGAGTTAAAGCCAACCTTATAGAAATTACTAAATTATATTATAGCATTTAGGAAATAAACAACTCAAGGCCAAGAGGAATGTTCCATTTTAAAACCTTGTTTGATATTGTTCACCTTTTTGATCATCCTGGAGCCAAAACTGATCATATTTGAACTTGTTAAAGCGGAGAACAAAATATAAAGTCTTACTTCTCAAATGCATTGTTTATTCTGCTGATTGATGTTTACCAAAGCCAAGAAATGTATTTAACTGACATTAATAACCTGTTTTTAAAGGCTCATGTTTATGCCAGAAACCAAGAAGCTCTGGGTTAAAAGCCACAGAAATACAGTTAAATATAAAATAAATACTGTTTTTTTGCTAAAACCTTTTGACAAAAGAAGTAAATAAAGCAGAACTACATCCTTATCAAGGTTCTGTATGTGAAACTTCAGCTGTTAGTAAATGAGTAACATTAAAAGGTGCGTCTTCATGTGTTGTGGTTTCATTTTATTTATTCCCTTGTTTTTCTAGATCTGGTAAAAATCTAAGAATTAACCAGAAAACTTCGTGATCAGCAACATTTGGCAGACAATGACTCCCTGTGTAAATGAGATTCATGGAAAAGAAAAGCTGGTTTAGATCATTGTCAAAAAGCCTGAACACGTGAAGAGTTAAAACCAATAAATAAGGAATAATCCTTATCTAAACATAGTAAAGCACCTTAAGTTAGTCATTGAAAGACTAAGGTGTGCCATTCTGTGCTGTGGTTTCATTTATTCTGTTAATTTTTCGGGGATCTGTTATAAAGGAGGAGGCTCAAACTCAGAACGCTAAATTCTAAAAGCCTATTTTATGCCAAACAGCTGATGCAGTTCCTGTTTTTATGCTTGTGTCTTAAAGTGATTCATGATTAGTTGTAACATTAGACTTTATTTGATAAACATTTATTTTAACTGTAAAATCATCATTTACCCAGAATATATTTTTGAAAATTTTGTTTAAAAATTATAAAAACTAAATGGCCTACAGTATTTTTACAGTCTTAATTTTACAGTTAAAATAAATGTGAAGCATAAATGTCTTTCTGCTGCACCTGAAGGGTCACAAATCTCAGCTGGAGCTGTTCATGTCCCGCTCAGACGTGAGCTTTTAGAAATGTGTCGCGGAACTTAAAGAGACGTGGAGCAGGACTCAGCTGTGTTGATAAGGAAATGCGTGACAAACGTCGTTTTTTAAAACATGATAAAATGTACTATGTTTATTGAATATCTCTGTGTCTTTTTTAATTAAATGCAAAGTGGCATTTATTTTTTTTAATCCAATCATCACTGGATTTGCACCTCAGTGATAAATCAGTTTGTTGTTAAATCCTGTGACCGGATGGTGTTATCACTTCATTACATTACTGAAATGCAGTACTGACTTACTTTTTCGCATGTTAGCTGTTTTGGCTCTGTTACTACCTCACTAGGCAGCATAAAGATGCACCAGAAGTGGGGGTTTTTAGGCCCCCTTGCCACTAGGATTGGGCAATATTGACAAAATTTATCACGATTAAATGTGGCATTTAGCCAATAGCAAGCCATCGTTGTGGCCTTGGTCAGCATTTTCTGGTTTTGCTCATGCAAGTTTAGGGTTAACGTTAGCTGCTCCACGCTGCCTGCACCATTGTCCTCATCTGCATGCCTGATAGTGATAATGTGTCGTACAAAAAAATCACATGGAACTAATTGCAGTAATTGCAAAGGGGCAAATATTAATTAATTGACAGTTTTACTGACAATTAATTGCACACAATACAATTTTGCCCAACTCTATTCGCCACCGTGGTCCATTCAGAAATCACACCAAGATGGCAAAAAGGTGTTTAAGTCCTGGACTGAGGTGTTTTGTGAGAGAGCAAAGAGAAAGAAGTCTTAATCCAGGCTAGGCTAATATAGCACGGAGGGCTCGTTTTATATCATGTTTCCACACTTATAAAACAGTTCTTTCTTTTAAAAGTGTGAAAATACACAAACAAATACTATTTTTTTAGCATAGTTTGTTTGTATGCCGATGGCCAGTGGTGGGCAGCACTAATCTAAAAATAAGTTCCACTAGCCATAACACTAACTCAGATATTTAGGTCCCCTAATTCTAAAGCACTAACGCACTGAAAATTTTAGCAAAAGCTAATTCTAAAGCACTAAAATAACCCAGTCAGCCCATGAACATTCTGCAACAGACAACATGAGTCACACATTGACATGTTACTCTCTTAATACTTATCAGTAGCTGTGTTTCAATTGACCATGAAAATGCAAAAATCAGAGTTTCTAAAATAAATTTGCTTAAAGTAAAAATGTCAAATATGAAAAAATGGTTTTGCGCTAAGATAAGGTGTTCCTTTTTGCCATATTGAAATTGGTGTATTTTGCAAAACTGCAATGGAAACACTATTTTTATTTTTGCATCAGGAGAGTCACGTGATCAACAATCATATGTTTCTACTAGAGAAAAAGAAAACGAAAAAGAAGACAACAGGAAATAGAGGTAGTAAAATCACAGAAGTAGAAAAAGAGAGTAGTAAAATCAACGACTACTACAATTTACCAAAAACGCCACATACGTAGCGTCCCCCAAGTATAAGGGGCTTGTTGCTCAAAAGCCTCGATAAGACGCCAACATCTCCTCTGATGGCTGATGATGAGCGCTAGTGTCTTGGTAGCAATATGCATGTGTTTACATCTCCTGCCGCCATGTTTGTAATGACTTATCGTGAGAACAAACCTATTCACGAGTGACTTTAATAGCTTTAAAACTGTGCTTTTCCACATTAACAGAATATTGACAAAGTTTTGTGCACATTTGCAATGGAAAAGCTACTGACTTTCCACAGCCACATTTGAGTTCATATATTTTCATTATACTGTCACCTGGTGAATAAGTGACACACATGAACAAAATGTGTGACAGCTTCCACCCTCAGCTGTTAACATTAACGTTGATCAATAACATTTATACATTTAGTGCTTCTAAATTTAGCATGTGCTAGCCCACTAATTAATTTTAAAGTTAGTAAAAGCCCTAAAGCACTAATCAGGAAATTAGTTCCCCTATTAGTGCTTTAGGGGAACTGTGCCCACCACTGCCGATGGTGCTGATGCTGCTGAATGCATCAATCTGCCTGCTCAGCACATTTAGTCAGTCCAAAACTCCATCTTGTTTGACTGATTCCACTTGTTCTCTCTACCGTCTTCCTTGCTTTCATTATCTGGACAGGTATGGACAAGCTGCACGTTGTTTGGAAATGTGATCTGGTAAAAAGCCAAACCATGGATGACCATCCGCAGATGATCCCTCTTCAGCCGAGGGCTAAAAGTATAAACTATTCAAAGCTGAATACCAAGCAGCTTCACCGGGATTAGTGTGATGATTTGATAGAAAGATAAATGACCCTGAAGGCTCTGAAAAAAAAGAGTTGCTGCCATGTGGCGTGAAAACAACACCTGGTTTAAGCTGATTTTTTTTAAGTGTTACAGGAAAGAATATTTTATTAAAAAAGCATTCCAAAACCAGAAACTGATTATCCTGCATGTGTTAAAAAAGTGCAACATGCTGCAGAATGTTGGCCAAGTCAAAATGTGAAATAACCTGAGGGCTACAGCGTTAGACAGGTGTGCAGGTCAAGCTTCTTCATGGGCTCAAATTTCATAATTCTGCTTGTTTTAACCATTTTATAAGCCAAAAGTCCTAAGAGGCAGAATAATAAATGGCTGTGCACTGATGCTTAAAAAGACTGACAAATGAATGGTTCTGCAATAAAATCAAAGTGTGTTATTTCTAAATGCATGAAGTTCTCAACTTTGTAGGTGGTCCTTTTAACGGTCCAGGTTTCATGATGTGTTCAAGTCCAGAACAGAGGAGAGCCTCTGACACACACAGAGATACTTTTCCACATTCCCAGAATGACTCGGCATGCTCATTCATCTGAAACTGAAGCTGAGGGCAGGAGACAAAAACACAGAAGCTCTACTGTACACGTGCAGGAGCAAAGGCTGCTATTATGATCTATTAAAGCTGCTGCTATCTGCCACAATCCAGGAGGGCAGGAAAAGTGACCCAGTTTTTCTAAAATAACAGTGACACTCGTGCTCAAATAGCAGGTTACTGTGAGTTAGTGATGCTTAATGATTTTAGCTTCGTTTTAAAAAGATAGTTTAAGAAAAATGTTAACAGTAACTATCTTACCTGCAGTAGATGGATCTTTGAACAGCCTCAGTTTGGATAAATGGAGTTTAATTCTCAACAAATTTATGAAATAATGTTTTTTTTCTGAAGGGGGCCAGTTCCAAAGACTGTTTCTACTAACGTAAAACTTTCAAAGCAATGCAAAAGATATTATTAAGCACATCTAAAAGGTGCCAAAAGGAGAAAGAAAACTGGTGTCCTGACTCTTTCCGACTATATCTCTGGTCATCACATTAAAAGAACTAAAACATTCTTTTTGTCATGAAACTTCTGGGACAATAATGGCAACGTTTTTCAGAGAAGAAAGATGACAAGGATCTTAACCAGGGGTAGACATAAGGATTTTTTTCAGGTTGTCCGGCGGACAACCTGTTGATGATATCTAGTTGTCCGCAAAACATTTTGGTTGTCCAAAAAAAATCTCAAGAAAAATGTAATTTAATAAGTAGGCTATATTGTTCTGTATACACAGATTATTATATAAAATGTTCTCAGTCAGCCAGGTTGACATTCTTAGATGTCCTCCTCATCCTCTTTGAAATAGCGAGCAAAGATATTGCTACTAAAACTTTTCTACATCTAGAGGTTACCCAACATCCATAAGCTTTCTGCTTACAGGTCAAATATTTTTCTATTAAATAGTGTACTGTGTACATGACTATTAAAAGTTACAGTTTAGTGTTCTTAGGACTGAAGACTTTCTGAGGAAAGAGATATTAAACAGCTCTTCTATCATTTCAGTGTTTTCAACTGAGGAGCTTTGATACTTTTTTTTTAAATCTATAGCACAGAAAGTTCTCAGCACAGATTTTTTTAAACTTTTTTTTTAAACCAATTATCTTTTGCGGTTTTGTTGTGCTCGTGAACACACAATGTTACAGTGGAAATTTTGCGAGGTAAAGACGGCATGACCCACCCTGCTGTTGATTGGATAAAACTTTGACTGTGAAAGAACCGTCAGTTTAATCCCTAGACATCTTTAACAAGTTTATTTTCCCCCTTTCATTTTTACAAATGACGGACCCCCGCAGCGGAAAACTTTAATCCAGGTCTTTTATTCTTGGTTGTCCACCGGACAACCTGGAGGTGAGATCTGGTTGTCCGAAACAAAAATAGGTTTTCTCGGACAACCTAAACAATGGTTATGTCTATCCTTGTTAACAAAATCAAAAAAGGAGCAAACTAGCAAATGACTGAAGGAAAAGAGGTAAAATACGATTAGCATGAATGCTATTATTAAAGCGTGACAGAAACAGAAACTAAAATAGACACAGAGGCAACACGTTAGGTGGTAAAACACATGATAGAAGGGAACGTACTCAGGTTCAAGCATAATAACAAGAATAACTCAAATGCAGATGAAAAACATGCTTGTAACACACACAAAAAAGAATTTTGTCACATAACCAGCCTATTTTCTTTTAAATTTGGCTCAGCCAAAGTGAAACAGGAAGTGACATCAAAGGGTAATACATTAATAAAATAAACTCGCTGGTCTCGGTTTATTAAAACTAAATTAGTTAAACTTTAACTCTTCTTTGTCCATCTTAGATAGCAACTAAAAATGGGAAACATGAGATTCTTCTCTACAGTCTATGTCATTAGCTTTTGTAACAACGCTCTGTTTACATGCCGACATTCCCCTTTGACATCACTTCCTGTTCCTTCACATGCCAATATCTCAACAACCGTTCAGCTCATTGACGTGAAATTTGGTTTGCAATATGTTATCAATGTTATCTTTCCAAAAATGCATTCATGTTTATTACAAGAATTTGATGTCACACGCTCTTTAATTATATTACAAATGCTTGAACAGGTGTGACCCCCAAAACTGGTGATTTATTTGCAAGGATCCTGAACAAAAACTTTGACTGTCTAAATATTGTGGCCCCTTGATGGCACCTTATTCAAAAAAATCCTAGATCCGTCAATGTGTGTATATATATATATATATATATATATTTTTTTTTTTTTTTTTCTTATCAACGGGTAAGAAAAAACTAATCGCAATATCAGTTTTTACCAATATGGACACAAACCAACACATTATGGCCCCTTGTGCATTCTGTAGCAGGTGATAAAAACACATCAAAACACAGTGATCAGAACTCCTCTTGAATCAATCAAAAATAATCTCTCTTTCCAAATTGAGACTGTTTAATATGTTTTCTACAACAGGTAGGTTATTATTGTTTTTAACATGTCCACATAATTCAAATCTATAACATCTGAATGACTGCTTTTAGGAAAACAGATCAGCGATAAAACCCTCATGGTCAGGTTTGCTGTTGACGACAAGTGTGTGTTCATGTATATAAAGCCAATAACAATCTAAACACACACACAATGGTATTCTATCTTTCTTGGGACTTTGCATCAACTTCCATTATTTTTCCAGTCATTTCTATAGACTAACCCCGACCACTTACCTAAACTCAATTAACACCTTAGTCCTAAACTTAACCCCCCACCCAAAATCAGCATTTGTACCTGTGGAGACCAGGCTTTGGTCCCCACAAGGCGGTGTTTGTCTGGAAAATGGCGTAGCAAATATGCATACACACACACACGCACACCAACAAGCTCAGACAGACGCTGTCTGAGTGGCAGGTGATGAGGCAGGTGCGCTCCAGACGTAGGGTTCTGGGGGGGAAGGAGGAAGCTGTGTGTGTGTGTGTGTGTGTGTGTGTGTGTGTGTGTGTGTGTGTGTGTGTGTGTGTGTGTGTGTGTGTGT
>JAUBOC010000181.1:21714604-21726286 GCA_032275365.1 Anablepsoides cearensis | reverse complement strand
TGTGTGTGTGTGTGTGTGTGTGTGTGTGTGTGTGTGTGTGTGTGTGTGTGTGTGTGTGTGTGTGTGTGTCTGAGGGGAGGTGGGGTCGGGGGCATCATACTTTGAGTTTGAGCATGATGTGAGCAGGCATGCAGGATGAAATCAAATCTACAGCAGTGGCTTAAAGGCTAGAAATTTAATCACAGCTAAACTAGGCCGGTCGTCCTCATTCTGTTTTTCCTCCTGAAGTGATGACTCTTCAGTTAAGAAAAAAAAAACAAGAAGAAAAAAAAAGGTCAGAAGACCGCTTTGAAGAAAGGAGACCCCCCCCCACCACCACCTGTAATAAACGGCAGTAAAGCAGATCAAGGTCCTGATTTATTATTTGTGCTGCTGCTACACATTTACCCAGACGTGGGTCAGACGTCGTGCAGTTAACGTGATAACACCGACACCCACAGTCATCGGCTTGTGCTCCAGCCAAAACATTTACCACCACACCATCTCCACACGCGCAGCCGCCTCACATGACGATCCACTGAGTCATCAGGCTGGCAGACAGAACCCCTCACCTCACCTCACCTGCTCACCCCTAAGTGTTTTTAACAGAATCTGCCTTCAGATGATAACATAATCAGAAACACATAGAAAATATTCACGTCAACAACAGCAGTCACTTTGGTTTTGCACATTTAGACACACACACTCTGCTTGGTGCCACAGGTAGGGAAGGTGTTTGAGTCTCGTGCTAAAATATTCCACGCAGGTGAAGCCGGCGGTTTGTGTGAGCTGCAGCGCCAAGTTTCAGCCAGGTACAGTTTTTCTTTTTAACAACCCCTAATCTAACATATTCCAGACATGCACTTACCTGCCTTTTTCTCTGCAGAAACTCCTTTTCTGCTGCTGCTGCACTGACTGCAGCCATCACATCTTAAAGCTCGCTGCCAAAGGAGCGGCTGGAAACATCACTGATGCAGGAATGAACGTCTTTAAAGGGAATAAATTCATAAAGAACCCTCTGATCTCATGAGAACATTTGTCTGTTTGAGCAGGAGGGGTGGCACTTTTTTCAGTGAGAAAACTGTCAAGTTGAGCAATTGAGGCAATCATTTTAAACTTATCTTATAGTGGTATTAGAGTAAAAGATGTTTTCTTTGTTTTTAGGAGCATATGTGTTGTCAGCGGCTCAGCTTTCACTCTGCATGTGTTGAAGCTGTTGGAATGCAGATACAATTGTTTAATCTGTCATTTGAGAGTGATTGTAGTGGTTTGTGTGGTACTGTACCTCGCTGGCGTCCTCAGCCTGGAGTGTGTGCTGGATGATGGCCAGCAGCAGCAGTGTGTGTGTGTGTGTGTGTGTGTGTGAGAATTCAGGCCATCCCAGGGTCAGACGCTGCAATCCATTGCTGCCTTGTGTTCCTCCCGGCTTCTCTCCTCCCCTCCCGCCGCTCAGCTTTGTTTGTTGCTTTTTGTGAAAAATCACAGCAGCAGGCTTCTCTTTAAAAAACAGCTCTTGTCTCCTCGGTTCCTCTCCTCCTCGTTCCTCATGATGTTTCTTCTCAGAAAGTTAGGGAACAGGTTGCCAGACGGCCGACACTTGTTGCTCTCGGAGGCTGCTCGCAGTGCAGCTCGTCTCTGCTCTCCCTTCCCTGTCGGTTCTTTTCCCTCCCACCCTCGTTCTCTCCCTCTTTCTCTCTCTCTCTCTCTCTGTGCTACTGTTGAGGAAGTGCTCTCTTGTTATTTTTTTTCTTGTTCTCCTCCCTTTCTCCAGCCCTTCCTCTAATAGTGATTTAGTGTCACATTTCAGCACCTGCTTTGGCACAAAAGTGGTCAGAAAGACAAAGATTTAGAGACAAATTCAAGTGAAAAGTCTTGGAAATGGACTCTTTTCAATCATAAAACTGAGGCATTTAGTCTTACAGGTTTAAAACAAGTTCAAATCCTTGCAGGAAAAATGTGAATAGTATAGATCGGTAGTTCTCAAAGTTGGGTTCAGGACCCCTTTGTGGGTCGTGAAACGTCCATTGAGGGTCTCCAGATGACCTCAGTTTAAATGCGAATAACCTGCTAATGGAATCATTTCACCATAATTATTACAAAAAAGGATTCTTAATATTAATTAATAATAATAATAATAAAGTAGTATTATCGTTTACATTATTATATCAATGTTTAACAGAGTTTTAGCAAAGTTTTCATACCAGTTATCTGGGGTCCCAAGTTTCTGCAACTGTTTTGTGCAGTGATTCCCAACCAGAAGTGCGTGTACCCCTAGTGGTACGTGAGCATATTACAGGGGGTACATGGAAAAATGTCCCAGTTGTGTAAAGAAATTTATAAAATAGGACAGGGAAATGTAGGTTCCTATTCCGCAATGTGGAAAATGCAGATGGGATCACGGAATTGACCAAACAAAATGGAATCCAGTACAAAACCCAGAATCTCGTGGAATTTGCTTATTTGCGCGAGTTTCTGGTGTATTATTCCTGCACCTGCCTTTACCTGGTTTATTTATTTAATTACTGATTCACTTTCTAGGCAACATGTTTATCTTTGTTTAATTTGAGTTGAAAAGAAGAAAATGCCTGAGAGTTAAATGTTCTAGTTAAAGGGGTTAAATAAATATTTTTTATTTAATAATCAGCTGTTGTACATAACAGTTTTGAAGAATCATCATTACTTTTGTCTGAGGGGGTACTAGCGGTATGACAAAATGCCTCAGGAGGCACAAAAGTCTGAAAAGGTTGGGAACCATTGGTTTTGTGGGCCGGAAGTTAAATAGTTTGAAAACCACTGGTATAGATCTTGTAAAGTGGGGTTTTGTAAACAGGTTAATAATAGTCAATATCTAACCTGTTGTAGACAACTTCTTGATTATCCACTATTTAGAGAAACAGACAAAATCTGACTAAAACTCTGATTATTTCTGCTTAAAAATCTCTAAATTCTAATGTGACCCAGAACCTCAGTGTTGACCTTGCTGGAGAGACTCAAGTCTTATTCCTTAGACCCGGCACTGATCTAAACTGTTCTCATCGCATCGGTCCAAACTTACCACTGACCGGTGTTACTGAAGGATGAGCTGATCACATCCTCCAAGCTGCACCGTTTCCAGCAGAAGAATCATCTAAAGAAGGCTGTGGTACAGAGTGGAACACTGCATAGGTCTCACCATGAACATACACCTCTGTTTATCTCAACAGCAAAGGTAAAAAATAATAAACAGCGAAACTGGTTAATATTTTCAAAGCAATATATGTACAGAAAGCCTACAAAATACATTTAAAAACAGGTGGACTTGTATTGTTTTTAACTCCTTCGGGTGAATTCTCATCTTATTCTCATGTCTGCTTTGCTACGTTTTTACCTTCGAGCTAGTTTGGGGTTTTCCTCGGCAGCTTTAGTCGCCCTTCTCCCTCCGCCGGCTGGTGAACCAGTGTCCACAGTGCATACCTGTGCTCCCTGACAAGTACTAACTCACTCTACCTGCAGGCCACGGCACAGGAACGCTCAGAAAATCAAAACAATCTGAAGATGAACGTGGCAAAGAGGGAGGAAAGGAGAGAGCGGGAGCAGAAGAATGCATTGAAAAAGTAAAGATGGCAGGAATTAACTAGGATATAAAAAAGAGAGAGAGAGGGAGAGAGAGGGAGGAGGGCAGATCAAATAAAAGTCAGAAGTTGCTCAAGGCTACAGGCATCGTTGGATAAGATGAGAGGAGGGAGAGGAAGAAAGAAATCATTAACAGTCGCTTGTCTGACTCGTAATAAATCAGGATCTTCATACGTCTCTGCTGCTGGGAGAAAGCTACGGTACAGAGGAAAGAAAAAAGTAGATGGTTGATGGAGGGGAATGATTAATGCAGCATGAAGTACCTAAAGTACAGGATCAAATAGCTGAGACACAATTATCCAAAACTGTTCCGTGTTGCATTCATCAAACTAGATTTATTTTTGCTCTAAAATGTTTAAAAAGCAAAAAAAAAAAAAAAAAAACTTGCACCAGTTTGCTTACAGTGTTGTGCATTAATACTCAAAAAATATTTGAATAGAAATACAGTGCAGGACATTCAAACACTGACATGCTTAGTACTGATGAGTGAAAAATTAAAAATACAAATTGCCTTTAAAAAAAAAGAAAACAGTAAAAGCCAGCAACAAGAGAAAGGCAAACTTTGACTTTATGGCTAAAAAAGAACATTTTAAATAAAGGTTAGCTAAAGGAACTCTGCTCAGTCTGTGAAACCAGTTCATCATCTTCAATGTCTTCAGAAGAGCACTTTCAAGTGTGAGAAAATTGGGGTTATCTTTACTTGAGGTTAAAGACTACAAATGATTGACAGAGAGCCGGTCTTACAAACTAAAGTGCAATCACATTTTTCACCTCAGGGTTCCTTCAAAAAGAAAAAAAAAAAAAACCCTTCTTTACTGTGTCTTGAAGAAAAACATTGCATAATGATTGCAGACACATGTTTTACAAAATCTGCACTACAGCTGGGATAAGTGTTATTAAACCTAAACAAACCTGAGGCTGGTCCCCAACAGGACGTGTAAACAAGCGCTAACAAAACAAGCTACAATTTGAAGGTTGTTGCTAACAGACTCATTTAAAGGGGGGGGTGTCATGTATCTTCCAGTCACTACAATCAATTACCCAGTTGTTATGAAAATGCTTTAAATATCAAAAACAAAAGAAACTTTGCATCATAGCCTATCTAAGCCTGGCTGGGGACGGAGCTCCAGGGAGGAGCTTTCTGTAAATAGGCGGAGCTTTGTACCAACAAGCATGGCTACAACAGGAGATTCAGAGAGTTCTCAAACATGCATGAATGAATCAAAGCAACACTTTGGTTACGTTTTTGATGAGGAAATATGATGTAAAGCTTAAAAAAAATCTATTTTGCATAAAACAATCCCCACCACCCCTTTAAAGTCAGGGTTTCATTAATCTTTACATATAGATCTATGCATGATGAATGCATGTTTTTGTTTCAACAAAGAAAAAATTACGATGAAGAACGGTGAGTTTTAGTTTCTGATTATTATTCTACCTGTGCAGCAACATATGCATCAATAAAATAAAATATAAAAAAAACAACTTCTTACAAAGACAGACTTTCACATGGTGAAAAAGTTAAAGCGTGCTGTCTCAGATGCAAACGAGCGTCTTCCTCCAGCATCATTCCTTTTCTGCAGAGAGGTCCTAACTTAGGATTCCACCGGACGCGTTACTTGCTTCAGGAGGGGCAATTAGATTTGGACGAGGAAGGAACGGAAGTAAAGAAATGCAGAAAGAGGAGAGAGAATTTAATTAGCTAAACTGGCTTCTAAAACTAAAAAAAAAGACTGACAAAAATATGTATTTATGGTGCAACATGCTCACACTACACACTAAAAAAACACTAAAACACAGAAGCTGATGAGTTTGAAACATTATAAATATTAAATAATTCAAATCAGGCTGCCTATATTAGACACAAAGTTACAGCATGCACTTCTTTAACTTGATTTAAAGGAGACACATCCTGCTTTTAAATCCTTCTCTTTCACAGTTAAATCTGTCAGTGGAACTGCTAACGCTTCCTTGTTGTAACTCCACAAGCCCCTCTTTCACCCCTTTTTTGAAGTGTGTCTCAGATTAACTTATTTTGAGGCTTTCTCTTTAAATCCAAACTAGGGGCTTCACACACCTCACCGCTAAAAAAGTGCTAAAAAATGGATTTTGCATCATTTGTCCCCTTTAACAGAAATGCTAACAATGTAGCGATTTGCTAAAGCGAGAGGCGAAGCATTTTCGTTGATGACAACAGAATAAATATATTTTCTCACGGTGAGTCACTTACTTGTGCAGTTCCAACAATAAAACACATGACAACAGCCTGAGGTCAGTGGACAGGGACACACACACACAAACACAGGTGAGAGTGAAAACACACACTATGGTTGTTGTGCTCTCTGCTGAATGGACAGTTTGTGAGCACAGTGTTTTATAGAACGTGAAACCACAAGTTGTAAAATCATTAATATGGTGAAACATATGTGAGTTTGCACTGATAAGAAGACGATTGCTTGGATCAGAGCAGTTCTTTGCTGCTATGTGTGTCTTTAGCCATTGTTACTTGATCCTCAGATTTTATATTTTCATGTGTTGCCATGATGTAAACGTTCTGTGGTTTCAGGTGTGTGTGTCCCATGTTCCTACTGACCTGGGCTGGAGGTGTCTGGAGAGCCAGAGGTGGCCCACTGGCCTCGACTCACCAACAGGGCCTCCTGGTTTTCAGCCAGTGCCTGCTTCGCCAGGTAGCGCTCCCTCTTCATCTTCAGCTCCAAGGACTCGGGGACATCCGGTACGATCCAGTCGATGGCTCGCAGCACAAAGAACACAACATGCTGAAGGAGAGGGAAACAAGGTGACAGGAAGCTGAACTGCTGGGTTACTTTAAACCTGATTCATTTTTTAGCTTTTGACAAAGCATATAATCTAGAACTGAGATGGGCAACTGGTGGTGTGCGGACCATATTTGGCCTGCTGGTGACGTCCATCCGGCTCGCCAATATTTCTACCCCTACCCAATAAAAAAAAAACTATGTGTTTAGTCTGCTTAGAGATGTTGTCTGACATGAAAATATTAATATGAGTCACCACTACAACACATTGCACAAAGCTCAATATGAGAAGTTTACTGAAGCCACAAGTGCATAAACAACAACTACCTTTTACCAGAACCATGCAGGATTCAGCAGTCTTGTCATTGCACTTCAGCTCGCTATAGTAAGTGCTTATTTTTTTGTTTGCATCAAATGCTTTGGATTCACATTCATAAGGCAAGAGTGCAACTGTTACACATGTATTTGAGCATGTAATGCAGGGCTATTCAACTAAATTGCTTCAGGGGCCACTTTTACTGCAGGTCAACAGCTCAGGGGCCGAACATCCAGCAATTAAAGTTATTATGTAAATAAACCAAGGATTACAAATATCTGTTACCTTTGAAATAGTTTATTTTGCTGCATTTAATCATGAATACAACATACAGAACTCTATAAAAGTAGTGATAATTAAACAACATCAAAAACAAAAAGAACACATTATGCCTCCCAAATATTTTTGTGACATCTCTGACTTGCCAAATTTTTAAGTAAATTTCATTTTCACTTTCATAGTTTTATCTTTAACAGCTTGTAGTTTTATTACATTTGGGTAAATGTGCAGCACTATCTGGTCCTCTGGTAGCACCAACAAAAACTTTTGGCCCCTTCCATCATTTAAGTTGCCCATCCCTGATCTAGAATGATCTAAATATCTCTCTTGTTCTCCCACCACTTATTATTAGACCATAAGAACTTATTGGAGTGTTCATTTATACACCTAAACATGCAATAGTCACTTGACCAGCTTTAATAAAGTAACTCAGAGTAGGAATGTGAGTCAGATAACTAAAACATGCCATCAAGAGGGGGCCAGGGTGGGCAAAGGCCATCCCTTGAACGACTGCTGTATTTGTCAAATGTATACAACAAGAAAATAACTAAATTCTTTTAAAGCTTTTGGTTTTGGTGTGCCACTGAATATCCCGGGGTGGCACACCAAAACCAAAAGCCTTAAAAGAATTTCAGGGGTTGGCCACTCCTTTAAAAAGATTTCTGGAGGCGCCGCTGAAAGAAAAGGCTTGTTTCTTACCTCAAATGCAATAATAAAACCAAGCCTGACAGCCAGGAGTTCCCAGTAGAAAAGCGTGTAGTTTCCATAGTTGTCTCTGAATGCTTTGTATCTAAAAATGCACAAAATAGAGTTACTCCAAACTTTGGGAGCAGCAGAAACATCACAAACACTGCCCTCTATTGGCAGCAAGAAGAATTCACTCAGTGAATGGATTTATCAGAAAAAACTGAACCAAAGTATTTTATGATTATTCTCAAAAACAACAAACTGTTTTATGTATTTACTGATTATATGAAAGAGTCCTTTGCTCTTTATTTAGCAAACTGAGGGTGAAATCAGATTCAGCACACCTGCACATGGGGTAATCGGTGTAATTTAGTGGGGCGAAGGCCAAAGTGAAGTTGACGTATCCGTGAAGATCATTACCAAACTTGTACTGGTACAGCAAGCGAGGTAAAAAATCAGACGTGAAAGCTATGAGGAAAGCCTGACGAAAGACAAAAACATTTGTAAAAATTATAATTTTAGTATCAGTTTTATTAAACAAATGTTTGTAGAGTTGAGGGTCTCCGTACGTTGGCAATGACAGACAGGTGAGACAAAGCTTCCAGTATGTTGAACCAGACTCCGATGTTTTGCGCCCGCTCGGCCACCGGTCGACGGTACTCGCACACGAACTTGTGGGCGTCCAGGCGGATCTCCACCCAGTTGTTCAGGAGGGCGAAGAGCGGCGCCAGAGGGAACGCTGCCACGAAAATTGTGATGAACCCAAACTGGAGCACTGTTGGGACAAGAGGGCTGTTTTAATTAATTAAACACATCGGTTTCTATCACTGACATCTGAACTGATTTCTGAATTAACCAATCATTTCAGAGCTGATGAAGGGATATAGTTACCCATTTCCAGATACTCTTCAAACAGGCCCCCACACTGCACCAGCTTGTAGTCTTCCTCCCAGCGCTGAGGCTCATGGGATTCTTTACCTCCCAGGACATTGGCAAAAGCCCTCTTCTGGTTCCATGCTTTTATTTTACTGAGGAAAGACAATGACATCATAAAATAGTCATAAAAACAACATTAAAATCCATCATTTGGATTGAAAACTGTCGACACAGAAGTTTTAATAAAACAGAAAAGCCTGCTGTAGCCACATACGGTAAAATAAACTCCTGGATGTTGTTGATGAGCTGCTTCCCCACCATGATGATGAAAAGCTGCTCAGCCAGTTCGATGAGACAACCACCAGGACCACACTGTAACAACCAAACACACAAATACGACTCAGATGAGCCACCTTAGATTATACAACAGCACAAACTTGTCACTTTTTCTTTTCCATCCATTTCCAAAACCTGACCCAACAGACTTACATCCTCGTTTCTCATCCCAAACAACGTTCCGTAGTTGGAAGGATAACCCACAAACCTAATCACGCAAAGAGATGGACATTTTTAGTTATAATGGGATAATCATTTTAACGGGATCTAACGGTTAGTTGAAACATTAGACTTTATTTGATAAACATATATTTTAACTGTAAAATAAAGACTATAACATAATAGGCTGTTTAGTTTTGTAATTATTTTTAACTAATTTCTTCAAAATATATCACACGGACGCAACCATTTTATTTACACGCAAAGCATTCTGGGAAAATGATGACATCGACGAGGTGCGAGGCTGCTAGCAGCTATATCCACCCTGAAGGTTAATCTGACGATTGTCAAATGAAACCAGAGAGTGTTGACAGAGAGGAGAAGGTAGAAACCACTCAGCCTGCAGCTGAAAATATGGATGGAGGACAACAGAGCTGCTTCATGGAAGAAGAACCCCAGCTTAGCCTGTTAGCCTTCGCTGACACTATCACCATATGTATTAGCTCAACGCTACACATTCTCCTCTCATCACTGAGGTCCTCCATCCACATGACATGTAAATAAAATGGCTCTGTCCGTATTCAAATATATTTAAAAAAAAACAAAAACAACCAGCCTACAGTATTTTTACAGTTCTTATTTTACAGTTAAAACATATGTTTATCAAATAAAGTCTAATGCTACAACTAATCGTGGATCCCTTTAAACACACGTTTCCTGGGGCTGAGTTTTGTCTTACCTTCCTTTAAAGAAAGCCACGTAGAAAGGAGACGAGTAAAAGTTAACAAACTGAAAGATGAAGACTTTGAAGGTGAAAGCGTTGTCGTACTGGGTTTGAGTTCTGTGCATCTCTGCAACACAAATACAAAGATATAACGATAAAGGTAAGTTTTTATACTAACTTGATTCTTGCCTTTATTTTTATTTTTCCATCAGAAAGCACTGAGCGACTGTGGTAATTAGCAGAATTAACAAAACGATTTGACTAAAAGAATCTATTCGTTTTAAAGGTTTACAGAACAGAACTGGTTCTTACCCCATTTTGTGAGCTGCTCAGCTAACGCAGTATAAACCTGCCCCATCAGCAGGATGAGGCCCAGGTTCACCACACTGCTGGAGATGTTGGCTATGGTCCCTGCCTGGGAACGAGCTCACAGCAGCATAAATGTTAACCAAAGACCAACATAAATGTGCTTTCTATCATATTCTATACCTGGGTTAACATTCTTTTAATTTTTCTGTTGAAAAATATTAACTGCTTTTGAAGAAACTGATTAAATTTTGCGGTTGTAGATGTGTAATACCTCCGTTCGCAGCACAGGACTCCCAGTTCGATACATCATCACGCTGATGATACCGCGACACACGACTACTGTCACCAGGAAGATGATCACCACACAAAGCTGAGAAGAACAAAACGGTGGGAAAAGATTGAGGACAAAACAGTTATTTATCAAAATCTAAATGTTTAGTGGTGACATCTAGTGTGGCTCATTTATGGAGCCATGAGAGGAGCAGCCCGCTTTATTGATCCAACTCCACATTGCTGTTAGAAAAATCCAGCCTCAGCCTTTCCTTTGGGGAATCCTTTAAAGGCAGGTTTGTTACTTTTGTGTCTCTTTTATTGGCTGAGCTTTTCCCTGACCTGTACACAAAGTAACTGCAGGGATAGTTAATAAGAGCTATCACTTCCTGCAGCAACTCCACACTTAAAGGAGACAAATTGTGCTTTTAAATCTTTCTTTTTCACATTTAAATCCTTCAGTTGGGGTCTATATAAAGTGGAACTGCAAAGCTTTGGTCTGAATTCCTCCTTATTGTAACCTCACAAGCCCCTCTTTCACCTCTTTTCTGAGGTGTGTCTCAGATCAACTCGTTTTGAGGCTGTCTCTTTAATTTCAAACAAGGCACTTCACACCCCGCCCCCCTCTAGCTTCCAAACTGGTCCATTCTAGTTTTATAGAGGGGTTTATGAGTATATGGCAGATAGAAGTGCAGAAACCTTTTATTTACAAATGAATTAAAAAATGTCAACAAGGGAAGACTTGTCCATCCAGCCTTAAATGTTGGAGCCAGAGCCAGAGGAGAAGAGCACTAAATTGTAGTTGGTCCAGACATTATTTGACAGTTTTGTCGCCAATAATAATAAAAAGTTCAGAAAACATATTAAAAAATAGAGAAAACTGAAAGGGTTCAAAAATATGACCCAAGCAGAATGTAAAGATCTCTTTTCAGCACCAGGAGAGACTAAATTCAACTTCTCTGCACTCCTAGAGACTCCAAGTCCACAACAAAATGTATTTAATGACTAGAAAATTAGATTTTGCATGATATGTCCCCTTTAAGCATTTTCTTGAAATCATCTATAATGATTTATTATTGTCCCTCTGTGATTCTCCGCCTGTCCTGAGCCTGGTTCTGGTTCTGCTAGAGATTTCTTCCCGTTAAAAGGAAGTTTTTCCTCTCCACTGTCACCAATGTGCTGCTCAGGATGTGAAACAGGGATGAAGTGATTCAACACAATCTGCTGGCTTCTTTAGATTTATTGTTTTTTGTGTACCGTGACCTGAGATGACGTTTGTTGGAGCTACAGGTGCTGGTCATAAAATTAGAATATCATGAAAAAGTAGATTTATTTCAGTAATTCCATTTAAAAAGTGAAAC
>JAUBOC010000181.1:21695684-21714504 GCA_032275365.1 Anablepsoides cearensis | reverse complement strand
CACTTTTTAAATGGAATTACTGAAATAAATCTACTTTTTCATGATATTCTAATTTTATGACCAGCACCTGTATATAAGTAAACTGAACTGTAGTGGTGGGCACAGTTCCCCTAAAACACTAAAGCACTAATAGGGGAACTAATTTCTTGATTAGTGCTTTAGGGCTTTTGCTATTTTTATATTTATTAGTGGATTAGCACTTGCTAGATTTATGGGCTAAATTTAGAAGCACTAACTGAGGTCTATAAATGTTATTGATCAACATTATTGTTCACAGTTGTCATACATTTTATTCATATATTTGTCACTTATCTACAAGGTCACGTACCAAACTCAAGGCCCACGGGCCAAATGTGGCCTGCAGGTAACTCCCATTTGGCCCTAAGGGCACTAAGTGACAACATTCTGCACACAGTAAATATTGTCTCATGTTGCCTCTGAAGAATGTGTTAACTGCTTTATATTAGTGCTTTTGAATTAGCTTTTGCTAAATTTTTCAGTGCATTAGTGCTTTAGAAATAGGGGACCTAAATATTGGAGTTAGTGCTTTAGGGTTAGCGCAACTAATATTTACACTGTGTGTTTGAATAGTTGACATATTTCTTTTTATTCTATTTGCTGAAAACTAGCTTGAGCTCAAACGAAATCTTATATTGTAGTATAAATGTCACATTACAGGTGAGAGCAGGTTTAATTGAAAGAAATATACCGGCTTCAGTCTCTCCAGAGCTGTTTTGTCAAATCTCTAACACCATCACTGTTGTCATTAGGAGGATGGAGGACATCGGATCCTCCTTTCTGTGTCCATGAAGAAGTTAGAGAGTCTGTCTAAAACGATCAGGTCATATTTAACCCTGTGGGCACATGACCTGGATTCATTATCAGGAAAAGGTTTCAATTACCACGACAGTGTGTGTTTAGCAGAACGGACACAGGTGTGAACCTGAGTCCTCTTTGTGTTGATGGTTACAAAAGGAAAAGCTCAGGAGACACCAAGACTCTTCATTAAAACTAACTAATGCAAAAAATAAAAAAAAAATAAAAAAGTTTAGGAAATGATGCAACTGCAGCTGATGACACCATCATCACAGCTGAACAGCTTTAAAGCTTTAATACTCATAACCCAACTTGTAAAATTAACTTTTTGGCACTGTTTGATGAAATACTGCTATCTGGGTAAACTACAAGATCACAAAAAGTTTGATTTGAGTTCAGAGTGACAAAACAGGAAACAAGATTTTATGCTTCACTACAAATAATCATCTAAAAAAGGCAACAGATGGTTCTCACCATCAATATGATGACCATGGAGCCAGTAAACATCCGGGACAGCCTCGTCTTCTCTGGAAAGTAGGGTTCTTTGACTCCAGTTACAGGGTTCTGCTCCATCGTTGGGGCCATGGCAGCAAACTCTGGACGAGGACGCTCCTGTAAGAACACAGCAGGCTTCTTTTTAATGTTTTGAAATACGCAAAAAATATGTTTTTGCTGTAAATCTGCTGCATTTTTATATGCTCTCAATAAAAAGGATTAAATAATATCCAAAATTTGAAGTAACCCTTGAACTGGAGCCATTAGTGTTTGCTAATACGTGCTTCAAATAATCTGCAATAAGTTTCCTTTGTGACTCCAGCCCATCCTTGGTTCATTAGATATGAAAGAGTTCAAACACACGACATCAGTCTGCTGATGCTCATATTAAAGCAACAGGACCTCTTCCTCGTGGAAGTCCATGCAGTCCCAGTGATGAGCCAGAGTCGCCATCTTTCGCTTCCAGTACTCCAGAAAGGTTACGGCCCAGAAGGACATGAACACGCTGAAGAACACGGTACCCGGGTGGTCGAACAGGTACCCCAGCTGCAACACAGGAAGTACAACTCCTGAGCTTTCGGTTTGTTTGAAACGAGCTGGTTTCTGTTTGAAATGCTGGATGTTTGTTACCTTAGCCATGGTGCAGATGTCAGACATGTTCCAGGCCTTACATGTTTTACAGAGCGGGCACATCAGGTAATTAGCTCCACTGTTACAGATGTCCTCACTGTTCATTGACACACAAACACAAACTAGTTCTTGCTGTACAACAAATATGTATCTCTGCCTATTTATTTATTTATTTATTGAATTGTTTACATTTGTAAAATAATTCAGGATATGATGGGGCTAAAATACATTATAAGAGCAGACTAAAGCCCTGCATGTCATTTTCAGCAATTATGCTGAAACGTACATATCTGATATATTAAATTTTGAAATCAGATCAAAGTTACTTAAAGATAACAAGAAAGTTGCAGCTGTGAAATTACACAGTTCATTTCTATTGTGTTAGAGCAAAGGATTTCATTTTATTGGGGGGGTTACATTGACTGGATCAAATTATTGTGGGGGGCATCCCCCCCCCCCAAAAAAAAAAAAAAAAAAAAAACTTCAAATTACCCCCGTGAATATACTCCTAAATGTTACTGTGAGATCTAAAAATTTAGTAGATCATTTATCAATGTTTTTTTTCCCTGAACAGTTTCTTTGAAATATAGAAACAACATTTAGCACAGACTTTATAAAATAGAGTTTGTTTTAGTCACAGAAAAAAATCTCCTTTTACAAACTTGCACTTGGCCGTGTTCATCCTTATTTGTAAAGAAGAGAGGAAAAAAAGATGAGTTTATTTTCCCAGAAACCATAGTATCCCTTAGAGGAAAAGCTGTAATATAATTATTTCCTCTCTTTCTCAGTGGATCAATAATAATCTCATATCTGCACAAAATGTTCTGAACTGTTACAGCTCCATTCAGATTGCAGGAACAAGTTTATCAAATCTCACCTAACTGCATGAACGAATGGTGTTTATATGTGAAAACAGGGGAAAGAACCTTGTCTCTGATAATTCTTACAGTCAGAACCAGTTATCTGTATTTTATATTTGTCTATTTTTAGGTTTGCAGACTCACGCTGGTGTGTTGGACCCCATGGACATGACTCCGGACACGAAGACCAGGGTTCCGACCACCGCTGCAGGCAGCAGCCAGGCTGTGTAGAAACCTGCGGGGACACAAAGCTCCATTAGACTGCAGCTCTCAGTTTGTGGCGAGGGGGGAGAGGATGTGCCATTTACCCAGCTGCACTCATGTTTGATGCTGGAAATGCTGCTCATTTTAAGCTGGACACAATAGATTTATTGTCTCAAATGTGTCCTTGTGTTTTGCACTGCCGCTGTGTGCTGAAATTATCTGTTTAGATTAAACGGGTTTCCGTGTAAAACACTCATATCTGAAAAAAGAACATTTTCTGTGGAATGTGTTTTTGAAATGATTTACCAAACAGCATGGTAAAGCTGAAGGCTTGAATCATGGGTTTTACATCAAAATATGATATGAAAGCCTAAGTTCAGGGAATTAAACATTTACATTTTTGTACTAATTGTGATTTATTATGGTATTAATATGGTATTATGGTTTATAAGACAGTACTATACACTTTATTGTCCTTTGGGGAGTCAGTGCTGCCTTCACAAAAGATCCATAAATAAATAATCTAATCTACAGGTAAACTAAATGTCCGATTTTAAAAGAAAATTAAATCAATATGTAGAGAGACAAAAATAGTAAATAAATAAAACCAGCATCGTCCAAACTAAAAAGGTAAATAAAAGGTATTTTTACTGATGAAAACATTAAAGTTCCTGTGACATGTCTATCCTTCAAATACAAAAAGTCAAAGAAAATATCTTCATATTTAGGAAAATTGTCATAAAACACATGATTTAACCCATTTTGTCACATAACTAGCATATTTTCCTTTGAATTTGGCTCAGCTAAAGTGAAACAGGAAGTGACATCAAAGGGGAACTCTTTAAGAAAGACAACTCCCTGGTCTTTGTTTATTAAAACTATATTATTTGAACTTCTTCATTTCTTTCTTATAGGGACTAAAATTATCGAAAGGATCATCAGAAAATTCCCTGCTGGCTGTGTTGTTAGCTGTTGTAGCAATGCAATGTTTACATGCAGACATTCCCCTTTAACATCACTTCCTGTTTCTTCACATACAAATATCTCAACAAATGTTCATCTCAGTGGTGTGAAATTGCTTTTGCAATATGTTATCAATGTTATCTTTCCAAAAGTGCAATAATGTTTATCACAAAAATTTGATATCACGGGCACTTTAAAATAGAGTGGAAACCTGGGAACTTATTTTGAGTTGAGTATTGTATTTTTGTCTCTGCATAACATTTACTAAACTGATTTATTTATTTGAAAGTAGAAAGAAAAAATTATCTCCAAACAATTGTTTTGGTTCTGACCAGAAAATAAGAGTAAGTAAACAGTAAGTGTACCCAGCCAGGCAAAGTAGAGTGCAATCTTCTCTCCAAAGTATTCCCTGATGTGGTCCAGCGGTTGGTACTTGCACCACTTCCACCAGCGGGCCCAGTAGTAGTACAGAACCTGCCTCTGGTTCAGCTCGTCAGGACGGATCTCGTAGCTCGGAAGCTGAAAGGGGCCCTGCGGAAAAGCAAACACGGTTAGAGGAGGAAGCGACGGAGACGAACGAGCAGATAATAATACTTCACCTCATGCAGAGGATAGGCTGCTGTGTAGGCGCCTTCATTTACCAATCTCTCCACACCAACCTCAGCCTTCTTCCTTTTACCGTAAACCATCTGAGCTAAAATCTCATAAACCTGAAAGAAAACCAAAAACCCTGTCAGCTCTGTGAGAAAAAACAACAAAACCAGTAAAGTGTTATCTTACTTACGATACGGTGTCTCTGCGTGTTTGTGAAGTACGCTTCACGGTCTTCAAAGCCAAGAAATCTGAAGAGAGCAAACTTTATTTAAAAAATACATTTTCAAGATATGATCCCACTGTTCACTAAAGTTCACCTGAGCTCACCTGCTCATCTTGGACTTGCGAAAGGCACATGTGTAGTAGTCCAAAGGCCTGTTTGGCACCGATTCCATCATTATGTTGGGTATGCACAGTCTTTTTAATACCACAGCTGACGTGTTCAGGTTAAGATGTTGCTGGGCCTGAGAGCCAACAAACAATAAAAACTAAAAATTAAAACTTTTCTTTTTCAATTCCTTTGTACAAACCCCATTTTATTTTTGGCAAAATGCATTTTTTAATGAAAAATAAAGCTAATTTTGATATTTAGAGGTAGTTTCTTATACTTTAAATCCAATCAATGAATTATTCTGTAAATGTTTCTAACATATGACTAAAATGATAAACTTTTGTGAGAGTAAAGCTAAATGAAATCTAACCATTTTATTATTGATTATTCTAACATAAAATATTTAAAATGTTTACTGTTTTCAGAATATTTTTTTTGTTTTAGAACTCTAAAGTTTATAGTTTTTGTATTTATATTTTTCTCCCTGTGACCCTGAAAGGAAGAAGCGGGTAAAAGATACAGGATGGATGGATCTATTTACTTGACTAAAAATGCTTAATAGATAAAACAACCATTTGAGGTAAATATTGTTTTACAAAAAGGTTAAGAATTTGCCTAAAAATTGCCATAAAGGGCAGAACAGTAACTAAATCAGTGCATATATTAAACCTTTACTGCCCCCTAGAGGACATATTTTCAGACAAAGGTCCAAACATCAGTGCAGCATCACAGACCTGCAGTGGAGCTCTGAGGGAAAGCTCTTCAGCATAATACACCAAAACATCCCAGGGGGCACTGATTTTAAGGAAGTGAATTGTTTTCTTCTCGTTTGCCGTTTCCTCCTAAAGAAAACAGAGACAACAGAAATGTTTTTGACAAGCAAGTCATGAATTATTTCAACATTTAAAATCTTTATCAGGAATAAAATGTGGAACCTTTTCCATGAGCAACCCAGCACTTTCCAGATTCTGAACAAATTTCTCTCTCCACTGAGCCAGTTGTGCTTTCCTTCGCTCGGATCTGCTGCTCTCCTCTGCGGGAACAGACTTGTCCTCCCCGCCGACCGCCTCGCTTTTCCCCTTCCCTCGCCGCTTCCTCTTCGATCGGACCTCCCACACCAGCACGAAGTCTGAACTCAGAGTGAAAGAATAAAAGATTCAACGAAGGACTGTTTTTTTTTTTTTTTTCTTTTGTACGCATACAGGAGACCTCAGGGCCGGCCCGTGGTGTAGGCAGCGTAGGCATATGCTAAGGGTTCTGTCCACCTAGGAGGCGTCACAAATGTTAGAAATAATTTTAATCAGGTTATAGTTAATTTAGTCAGTAAAATAATAACTGTATATTCGAGTGTTTGAAAGTAACTTGTTCTGTGGATTTATTATCCTGCTTTGTTTCTACATGATGTGTTTAAGATGCAGTATATTTTATGATAAATCCAGGTAGGTATGTCTGCAGAAAAAGTAGTCGTTTCCAAAGGAAGGTGATTCACAAGGACCACACCTGATTGGAGGAGCAAAATTAGGCGCAACAGCATGTCATTGTAGGCGTTTCTCAGGGACCACACCTGATTGGATGAAGTTTGTCTAGGCATTTTGTTATTGGATAAAAATTAATCTTTGTCAAAAGACTTATTTTCTTAAATATCCCTAGCTTACTTCTCTAGCAGTGAATTTTGATCTATTTAGTTAGTTTACAAGCTTGCTACGAGGGTATCAAAAGACTGGTTTGGTTAGTGTTAGGGTCGAGGTTACACTACATGCGGTCCAGGTCCGACCTCCGCAGCAAATACACACCCATTATAATCAATGAGACTATTTACACCGGCTCCGCACGGTGGCGGTGATCCGGCAAAATTAGATCTGATCCTTTTTCTGCCAGATGCCAGAGCTGTGCCGGAGTCAATTTTTAAAGATTACGTGGCACCAACAGGAACGAGCACAACATCCGTATTTTCAAAATAAGACACCATAAGGTGGAATAATGGTCTCAAAATTGCAGCTATATTAATCAATTGATGGACATCTTTCTACACAAATGCTGTCAGAATGTATCTGTTTGGGAAGCAGATGGCAACATGTAGCATGAAGCATATGTGCACACACATGATACATGTGGATTTTATTTTGAAATCAGAAGTTTCAAAAAGACTACAGCAATACAGTTTCAACCATGAATATCAAAAGCCTTTATATCAATCTTTACAGCTGTATTTGGAGTTAATCTTTCACAGAATTCATTATTTTTTTCACTGACTTTATCAGAGATTTATCTTCATCTGCACATTTATCACTGGATTTATCGTGCAATCTTCCTTCCTGCACACGCTCCCTCCTCTGTGTGTCTTACCGGACGCTATATAAATTGGGTTGCAAATGAACAGCTGCGAACTGCGCAGCGCAGCACAGTGGAGTCGCATGTAGAGTAAATCCGGGGTTAGGGTTGGCCAATCAGAAATGCCTGATTTAGAAACGCCCACTCTCAGATAACCCCCTTTCGATAAAACTAAATAGTCAAGACTACTGGTGCTCAGTGTGTAAATAGAAAACAAAATGAGAAGAATGAAAGTTTCAGTTCTGATCTCAGATAAAGTTCAGGTTAAAGTTTGGTTTTCAGGGTTCTCCCTTCATAAAACACTGTTTTTATGTTGTTTTATTAATCCCAAGAATTTAGTCAAATATTCTTCAAATGGCAGGTAAATGCAGAGTTTTGAGTAGATCTTTTACTAAATTTTCCAGAAACGTAAACCCCTGGACCCCCCTTAGAACTGCTTCACTCTACAGCTGCTGGTTAACATGAACAGGTGTCAGCTGATGTTTGCAGGTATGAGGTAGACTTATGGTATTTTGTCTCAAATGAACAACCTGGTTTCTAAATACGTAACATCAAAGACAAAACTATTTAATTTTGTACGCGAGTGTGAGATTTTGAAAACTGCACAAGCGGCACAGAATTGGCTATGGCCGGCCCTGTGTGGCCTGATGACAGCAGATACAGAGCGAGGTGCTGATCCTGCCAACCTATTTTAGTTCTGCCATCTCTGAAGTAGTTCCTCAGCTGTGAAGCTGTTCGATTGCTTCTCGCGTTGCTGTCCTCAACGATGACATCGTCACCCTGAAGATCTTCATCAGCAGCCGCAACAGAAAGCTGGAACCGACAAGATCATCATCATCAGAATGTGTCATTTAGAAACAAGCAGCTGCAAACTGGAGCTTTGTTTTTCTTCTTTCTTTTATGCACGGAGACCTTTAGCTCTGCAAGTGAACATTTTAGTTCCCCTTTGATGAGCTTCAACCACAAACTCTTGTGCAACACACTGCAGCATATAAAAGCCTTCACTTTGCAGTAATCAGCCCAGAAATGACAGATCACTGGGCTTTTTACAAGACTAAAGAAAGCAGGCTTTGCCGTGCAGTAAAATGTTTCCTATGAGCTAACACTGACGTCTCATACTACCCTCCTGTGGACGTTACATGAAGCTAAAAGCTTCCCAGATTCACTGCCACATACAGGATCTGAGTCGCTCAAGTGTAACAAGAAGCAAAGTCGTTTAATGGACACACACACACAGTAGTTTTTTTCCTGAGGTGTGTGTGCTCTATAAAGAGAAAACCCTGCAGCAGAGGAAGAAATAAATAAAACAGAGCTTACATATCGAGGTGGGATGAAGCTCCCGTTCTGCAGACTGCCGTAGCTGTCTGTTATCTGGGCTTCACCCCTGTTGTCCAGATCCAGGAGGACTTCTCTGTCCTCCTTCACCACATCAGAGCTTTTCTTCATCATGATGAAAAAAATGACCTGTGGTTTAAACGAAACAAATAAAATAACACTGATAAATCAGGAAAAATTGTCCTCCAAACTTGTCTTTGAGGTAAATTTACATAAAAAAGCAGGAAAGAAAAAAGTCAAACAAGTTATACTAATGTACCTTTGTCTGAATGAAAATTCAGCTGGATTTGCAGCAATCTGTGCTTCTTTCCTCCTCTGCCTCTTCTTTATCTCTGTATCCATCAGGCTTCCTGGCTCCACTGCATTAGTCGAGGAGTACCGTAATGGATCGAGCATGCAGGCAGTAGCTCACAGCGCTTTGCTGCATCCCAGCTGGGAAAATACACACGGCACATTTGAACGTCATAAATAATGTAATATTTAGTCAGGAGCAGAGGAGAGCAGGAAAAAACAAACACTCTCTGAGCTCTCACTAAATAAAGCTGGAGATTTATTACATTGAATTTATACATAGTGTGTGTTGATTATCACCATGATGTTAATGATTACCTCCTCTTCCAGACAAGCTGTTTTATATTCTCCTTTCAGCTGGCTTTGAAAGCTACATAAATTTGCATAAATTATTAACAGGATCGGTTAAACGCTCCACCTGGCTCCAGTGTTTTTCTTTCTTTTATTCCTCACAGGCAAAAATAATAATAATAAAATAATAATAATACTAATACTACTACTACTACTAATAATAATAATAATTCAAAAAGATTAGCTGATTTTGATGATGTCCAGTTTCATGTTTCAAGTTAGATGGGCCAAGTGTTGCCAAACAGACGCGCTAATCGACCAGTCAGAGCATAAAGTTATCAAGGTTGATTACAAGATTTAAAAATGAATGCAGGGAAGGTTCGCTTTGAAGTGAAGGTTTAACTGAAGTGTTTCTAAAGTGTTTTTAAAGCTAAAGTCGAGCCAGAAACAACAGAGTTGCAATATTGCTGCAATATTGCTGATTTAAAACTGATGTTTTATAAAATAAATGAACTCTGTAGGGTTTGAAGGATATGACTGCAAAACAATAAAAGTGTTTCATAACAGTCGATATCAATAATTATTGATTAGTTTTTGTTTTACTGATTTGAAATAAGTACCGGGAGAAAAAAAAGGTCGTTATTAATGCCAAACTGGCAATCTTTCTCCTTTCACTCCACATCGTTCTGTCAACTGGTTGTTGATGCCACCAACCTTATAGCCGAGCCGTGAGAGGTCAAGTGGCTAAAGCCTTTCAATGCCTACATCTCCCACAATGCCGTGCGGTTCAGAATTGGAGTTGAGTGAAATTATCAACATTTTATTGGACAAATTTTCCACTGATATGTATCGTGTTTCTATCGCAATATAGATTGTTATTGAGTTATTTCCCAGGCCTACCCTTGGCTTAAAGAGTTTCTCCTGCTTGGACTGCCTTCAGTTCATGAGTTTCTTGCACTTTGTGCGAAGACTGAAATGTCCTCTGTTTGGTTCAGCTTTTCATCATTACATACAGTAAAAATGACATCATTCAACAGAGAGACTAAATGCTTTAAAACCATGGAAACAGCAAAAATAGTCTCACGATAGCCTGCAACAAAGAGTTGTGAACAAAACGTAATTCAACATGCTCCACACTAAGGACAAAAAAAAAAAAAGAAAGAAAAAAAGAAAAGGAAGGGAAGGGAAATGCGGAAATTTTTCTTTGGCTCACCAGACATGTAACATACTAAAATATACAGAACATCAAATGTTACATTAAAAACTTATAAAAACACATTCATACAAACATTTTGAAATTAGCCTACTTCCAGTTGGATATACATCATCACTTGGTTTGATTGAGAGTAGTGACTGTGTTTGGGACAAAAGATGTGATTATCAATATCAACTGGTGGTCTGTGGGCCTTTTCAGGAACCTTGACAGCCAGTGGAGGTGACATTATAAAAACTATATTGTTAATTTTGTTATAATTATTTTTTACACATCAGGACAAATGAAAAAAACTATTATGTAAAAAAGAAATATAATGTATATAGTTTACACCAAATTTCATAAAAACTAGTATAACTGAACTATTCCAGTATATTTGTTTCTAATTCTTATTATTCTGTAATCTTCAAATTCTTTAAAGGTAATTCTAATGGATTTGAGAGAAAGACATTGGATTATTAACGTAAACAACAGGCCAACATGAGCTAACATGTTTTACTTTTTGTATTAGTAGTATTGATCACATACAAATTGATTTCTGTTAGGAGTATAAAAAACAAAACGAAAAAAAAACTTATTCTGTTATGTTTGGTCACATTTTCAAAGAGCCACATGTGGCCCCAGAGCCGCAGGTTGCAGACCCCTGGTTTAGCCAAACCGTGCAGATAAAACATAAAAACACTACAAACATACCGTAAGTTCAGTGATCTGAGAAGATGAAGTCATTGTAAGCATTTCTTAAAATTTCAGTATTTTCAATGAAGCTCAGCCACTTGTCAATAACTGAATTTAAGAGATTTCAACAGCCTGGCCATTAAACAGGCTCTGGTGCTGCTTTATGCAAAGGATTACCTCCTTTGTCTTTGCAAACATAAACCTCTTTCAGAAGTTACAAATCTTTGTTCAGCTGCTCTTTACCTGTGAATCTTCTGACCCTGCTCTAACATTGTAGCTGTTAAAAACACAAACACAGAGACTTAAAGCAGTTTATGTCACGACAAGAGCCATACACTTCTTTACAGTTTATTTAGATATGCTGCCACTTTCCAAAAACTTCATTTATACATTCATTGCACTTAATATAAAACCCTCAGAAACATGCATGTGTTTATATGGAATTCAGCGGACAGTTCTTATTAGTGCTTTATTTGAAGTTCAGTAAAACTGCTAAGTATGATACAAATATTACATGCGAGTTATACATATAAATAAAATCCAAACTTTCTGATAATGCATCCCTTCAAAGATATTATCCATCATTGACCAGCAATTTTCCACATTTAAAACACTGTTAAAAAAACAACAACATTTCTTTCAATTCTTTAACTCAGAGGCACATTTATAAACCAAGAAACATTTCAAGTAAACCCAACAAGTGCTTCTCCCAGATCTGTTAGTCCTTTTTAATCGGTGGGGGAGGAGCCTGCATTAAACTCCACCGGATTCATTAAACCGTTTCTACTTGGAGGCGTTTCTCTGCTCCTCTACGTGCAAATAAAAAGCGCTGCCGTGACGCCGCAGAAACCCCAACATTAAATAAATGACTGCGAGCAAAACTAAACGGCTGCAGTAACGAACACCAACCCGGTGATTTCCAGGTTCTGGAACCTTTTTCCCACCCAAGATGTTTTTGTAAAATAAAATAAAAAAAAAACAGGTTAGTGGCACTTTAAAGGCTTGAAACCCTGATTAATGATGAACACAGTGTGGTGCAGATATATGTACAGCTGGGCCGTGTTTTTTTATGCAGTGCATATTTAATGTGTGGCTTAAACAAACAAACAAAAAGATATATATTCTTCCTAACATCTGGTGTAAAATCTTTCCCAGGTCTTGCTCAGAGTGTTAAGGTTTCAAACCCGGCCCCACATTCAACACGTTCACATGTACCTCAAACTGAATCGTGGAAAAGTTCAGAGTCTCAGTGTTGTTCGCTAAGCTGTACTGCGTAAGGCATTTCATTAAATGTAAATACTTATTTCATCTATTTTAGATTTTTAAAAAAGGTAACAAAGTCGTTGCAAAAGAAGCCCTTATCTTTTACACCTCCACTGAAATAAGCTGCAACACTTTAAGTGTGACGTTAACAAAAGATGGTTGTAAATATATAGTTGCTGAGACTAAAACTAAAGAATAGGATTGTTTGATTTTCTTTCAGTTCATGTTTTAATACTGGATATGAGTTTTCAGTAGAAAAAGGATTTGAGCTGACAAAGTAAGAATTTCACTAACCTCGAACATAATACAAAAAGTAACTTGTGCAAAAAAAAAACATTTAAACTAAAGGAGTGGTTAGACTTAACTTGTACAACGTCCCCAACCACCGATGTAAAGTATAAACAAGCAGCCGAGGTAACAGCTCATTCTGTGAAGGATTCTTCAAGAACATCTTAATATTTCTTTTAACGTTTGACGTCACTTGGGTGAACGCGACACACAAGAACTGAACTGAAGAGTTTAAGTGTTCCCAATGTTTTTGGAAGGAAATGTAAAAAATAAAAAGTTCCCCTCAAAGTTATGACTCATATAAGTGAAAAACAAACCAAAAGAAAAACAAAAAGGTGCATTTGTTTCTATAAAGTAAAGGCTGAGTGTTTCACTTCCTGATCAAATTTATGATAAAGGGGTTTCAGACTGACATTATGATCATTTTATCTACCGCTTGTGTGTAAAAACATCCAGATCCACTTCCAAATCTGATGAGCTGCTTTACAATGTGTGTGAGAATAATTTATGTTAGAGGTACAGTGTGTCCTTACATTAAAAAAACTAAACAAATCTGAATATCAGACACAAGCGTCAGTGATAAAGCACTGATACTGTACAGTGTTGTACCTTTGTACTAACTTTACACCACAGTTTATTAGTTGTTACTGGTGTGTTTATAAGGCAAGCAGCAATCATTTTTGTGTGTCTGTGTACAAGAGGATAGAGTGTGAACTGATCCAGATGTGCATAAAAAAAAAAAGCATCCAGATTGATTGACATTGTCGTTCTCAATTTATGGCAAAGCTCCTGGTTGGTTTTTTGTTTTCGGTCTTACCTGAACCTGAACAATTAAAAGGTTATAGCCGGCAAACCTCTATTCAGAATAATCTCCCAAAGTTTAATCATGTTCATACAAACATTTAGCGTTTCTGTGATGTAGAACAAAGTGTCAACTTCAGCTTTTCCAAACAAAACTTGGTTTTACTACGAGCTCATTTCTGAATCTTTGTGTCGGCGCAGAATGTCGTTCTGGATTCCATCAGACTGATTAACTGTCCGTGTGGCAGAACACACACACGTTATTGTGTGTGTGTGTGTGTGTGTGTGTATGTGTCCGTCAGCACCACGGCTCACGCTGCGCTCTGCCTCGAGCCAGACTGTCTGCCCTCTGCCAGGCGCTCTTCATCAACTCCAGGGCCTCGCCGCAGCGTTTCTGCACCAGCGGGTCAGACATCTCTTTGTGGGGGAGGTCAACCTGTGGACGGTGACATTTTTAAAAGTTTTAACCCCTCAGAACACGTGGCTGTTATTGACAATTAATGCTGTTATTCTTAGGCTGTCAATAACAAGAAACTAAACACAAAAAGTAAGGAGATTTGGGTTTGGCAGATTATTTCTTTGTTGTAACAACGGTTCTTGGCACCTGATTGGCAGCACCTGGTGGTACCAGAAGCTCAAAACTGAAGTCGAGAACTGCAAAATAAGATGTTTGGCAGAGAAGATTTGGCAAATGTTCCATGTGCACAACCCACATACAATACTGGGCTATTCAACTGGCGGCTCGCGGGCCACATCTGGCCCGTGAGTGACCAAAGTTCGGCCTGCAAATTGGTTCATTCATCTCAAGTCCAAACCCCCGGTTTTCTACTTTAATTACTCTAAGTTCTATGAGTTAAACATAGTCAATCATTTCAGTTCATTTCAATGAACACCCAAAACAGTTAAAACTACAAGCAGTTGAAGACAAAACTATGAAAGTGAAAATAAAATTGGTTTAAAAATCTGGCAAGTCACAGATGTCAAAAATTAATTGTGGTAAATAATAAATAATAATATTTTTGTTTTTGATTCATTATCATTACTTTTATAGGGTTCTGTATGTTGTACTCATGATTAAATGCAGCAAAATAAACCATTTCAAAAGGTAACAGATCTTTGCAATACTTTGTTTAATTACATAATGACTTCATTTGTTGGATGTTCGGCCCCTGAGTTGTTGGCCTGCAGTAACTGTGGCCCCTGGAGCAATGAATAGACCTGCTCTACTGCTGTTCCTTACAAATGTGGCACCATTTACAGTAAAAGGGAAATTATCAGGCTTTCCAACAGCATAAGATTTATTGCCAAGAAGCATTATTACAACAAAGAAATAATCTACCAAACATTCCTTACTTTTTTGTACTAAGCTTATTTATAAAACTGCATTTTTTTTACTTTAGTCCATGAAAATGACAATATATCTAGTTTCCTCTGACCTGGAAAATGTCTCTCCATGCAGATTTTAACTCCTGAAGCACTCGATCTCTCTCTTCACAACCGCTGAAGTATAAAACCCACGGAGGGAGGAACTGGACCCGATCTGATGCAAACTCCTACCAAACAAAACAGTCCAGTTTAAATGTTGATCGACCTGATTGTGTGTTTTGATATTAATTGTAATTTTTAGCTTGGAACTTTGTAATGTTGCATCATCTTGACAACGTTTTGCAAACAAACAAAAAAAAAGAGATGATATTTCCTGATTTAATAAATTTTAAATAAGTTTTATAAATAATAATGTATTGCTCAATCATGACGTAATCTTTATCATCAAACCTGTTCAAATGTTTTGTTTTAATTGATAGGTTATATAAAAGTGAGTAAACCCTCACAGATCTGATGTCAAATATGCGTCCTTTAACAGGATGTTTATGTAGGGACGGGCATTGCAAATTAGCTCTGGCTATAAATGTTGTAGTGTATAGTATTGTTAATACTTGACACGTGTCCCTATTCAAATAAACAATAAATGAAATGAAGTTCTTCAATGGACAAGTCTTACAAGTAAGAATTTTTGAAGACTTTAAAGTAAAAATATTTGCTTTGAAGATAAAATATCTATAGTTTTTACTGAATAAACCTGCTATAATCTATAAAATTAGATTTAAAGTGAAGCAGCAGCAGGTGGCGCTACAGCAGGTCACTCACAATGACGCAGTACTCCTGGTCAGACTCCAGGCTCACAGCGGTGATGTCACATATATCAGCACTGCCCAGAGAGCGGAAGAAACTGGTCTGACAGTCCTGATGGCAGGTCAGCAGCGTCTTGTCTGTCATTACCAGGCAGCACGGGATACATGGGGTGGGGGACACACCCTGGGGGATAACCTGCAGGGAAGATGGTTACAGTTCTGTTACTCTAAAAAAGGACAAATCCTACACACAGATTTGATTTTGCAAATAAATATTTTCTTGAGCTGCTGTCATATTTGTGTCACTTAACAGGACTATTTTTAGTCAGTTTAATATAATCTACAATTGAGATGAATGCATTAGAATAAACCAAATGTTTAATATAAAGATGACACATATTATAACAGATCTTCCCTCTTACCCCTTTAGAGACTGACTGACAGAGGAGTTGCATCCAGTCGGCCATTTCCTCCTCGTTGCTGGCGCTGAGCACCAGCGGGGGGCGCTCCGTCAGAATGACCTGGAAGGCGTGTGGGCGCTCCGTGTTGTTTGAGCGGCGGCAGCCTCCGCAGTGCTCTCCTCTAACAAGAAACACAAAGAGGTCGTCAACATCCCAGAGGACGTCCTCGGCTGTCTGTCTGTCAGCGTTCTGAGGCTTACCCCATGGTGACGGACAGCACAGGGGTGACGTCTGTCCTCTCTGAATACAGGTAGAGAATCCCTTTACTGCACACAACCAGATCAGACGGCACATGTTCACATGCTGGATGAATATATTAAAAAACAATAACAGATGTGACACATTTCTACACAATGTCTAACAGGGATGCAACAATCGAGGATCAATCAATTATAAATGCTTAAAATGTGAATCAATCATTGTTATTATCTAACAATAATGTCTTGACAAAAATGCTGAAGTCAAAAGAAAAGAAACATAAATGGCTGCAATTCATTTTGTTAAAAAAAAATCTAAAATAATGGTAACCATGAACTTAAATTTGATAATCAAAACAAAGCTTAAGTGAATCGTTACATCTCTGAAATAAAAATACCTAATGTCTAACAATAAAATATTGTATAATAAAAATATCTAATGTCTCTGATAAGTATTTTTCACTGTTTTTTTTTAAATTATGCATAGTTTTTTAACGACAAAAGTTAAAGCAATATTGCTGCCATTTTTAATTACTGCAGGGTACAATAATACTTTTAATGTTAAACATATTTTTTAAAAATGGCAAGAACAAAAAAAAAAAAAAGACTAACTTTTGATATTTTTGTCACTCAAAAGAATGTTTTAGATTATTATTTAAAAATAACATCAGCACCTACCTGTATTAAATAAAGCAGGTGTGGACATAAATTAACAATTCTTTTTAATGTAAATTTAAGATTCAGTATAAAAAGGGCAAACAACATACATATTTTTAGTAAAGTTTAGATTTATACTAGGGGTGTTCCAAAAAATTGTTTTACATCAGAATCGTGATTCTCATTTACAAAGACTCAGAATTGATTTAAAATGTCCCAAAATCATCGATTTATTTCATAAATAAATAAATAATTAAATAAATCCAATAGATATCAGCCTCCATTTTGTATTTAGGTGGGACGTCCTGGTGGGACAGCTGGTTCTGGAACGTATGCATGTGTAGAAAGCACCAAAACAAAGAGGAAACTACAGAACTGGAGGAAAGAAAGATTCAACCAGTCGCATCTTCACTGAATGCAAAGATTTGGGCTCATTTAGGTTTTTGACAGAAGGAGTCCGAGTTTGGCAATAACTACACTGTGCGCAAGGTTTGCAAAATGAAGAGGAAGAACTTTAGGAACACGACAAATGTGCTCACATTATCAGGTTTGAAAAAAAAAAAAAATCGATTTTGAATCGAATCGTGGACCTAAAAATCAGAATCAAATCGTGAGAAAGTAAAAGATTCCCACCCTTAATATTTACAGTTTGGAAGTCTTTTGATTCGATGCTGTGATTAGAACTGTGTTTGACCGGTTTGTACCTGAGGACGAGGTAGCAGCTCTTCCACACCTCTTTACCCAGGTACGTAGTCCCAGACTTGTACAGGATGGTTCCTTCTTTTGTGCTGGAGGTTATTCCAGAGGTTGGAGTGTCAGCTTGGGGAGACAAGGTCAAATCCAAAGGGTCCTCCCAGTGAACCAACGAGTAAAGATGAATCGACACTTCAGATAACTGTAGAAATGAGGAAGCAATAAGTTCTGCTTTGAAGGTCAGACAACAATCAGAGACTTTGTAATCTGAAGATGGCAGAAGTAAAGTTAACATTTAATAATGGGGTAATAGCAGAACTTTAAAAAACTGTTGCTGTTTGGATGATGACAAAACAACATTATCTTGAAATTGTACTGATATTCTTCACCTGACAATACAGCATAAAGAGTAGCTGGAAAACAAAACTCTCTCTTTGTGAACACCAGAGCTGTGATTAAAACTTGTAACATCACCTCACTGTGACACTCCTGGGAGACAAATTTAGTTAAAGCAAGTTTCTCCATGGTGGCATCTGTCAGAACAGAGGGATAGGGAGGCTCACGGCAACCCTGAACCATGGCCGACTTCAGGACGGACAGGAACCAGCTGAAAAATGACCAAACTGGAGGTTAGAGAGGAGACGCTCCTCCATTCAAGCCTCACACAGAAATCCACTCACATAGTCAGTGAGACGTCAGCAGTGTCCAACAGGAACTTTCTCCGTCTGTTGGTGCAAACCAGAGTCACGGTCTGTTGGTCGAGGCCCACCTAACGGGAAAAACACCATCAATACGTTTTTAAAAACAAACCTACGACCGTCCCCCATCAACCCAACCACACCAGCACACGTTCTGCATCATCAATAAACATGATGTCAATAATGCACCGTTAGTTCCACAGTGGGTTGAGCTGACGGGCAAAATAAAAAAAGCAGATTTTTCAATAAAATAAATAAATTAAATTTAAAAAAGGAGGTTTCTTATGGGATAAATCTTGTGCCAGCAGGAATTGAATTTGAATTTCTCAGATTGAATCTGAATGTTCATAATTTGAAATTGAATGCATTGGTTTGAAAATGAATTTTACTGAATTGAAACTGAATTTAATGGTTTGAAACTGAATTTAAAGTTTTGAATCTGAATTAATTTGCTTTGAAACTGTATTTTTGTATTTTTCAACAAAACAAAAAGGAGATGATTGTAGATTTCAGGAGAAATGGTGTTAGATCAAACCCTGTTTCCATCATGGGAGAAGAAGTGGAGGTGGTTGAGGAATATAAATACCTCGGTGTTCATCTG
>JAUBOC010000181.1:21674222-21691441 GCA_032275365.1 Anablepsoides cearensis | reverse complement strand
AGTCTTCTTCATGCTTTGCAAGTGGGAAAACCTGAAAAATCAACAGTGTATCAAATACTTGTTCTCCCCACTGTATGAGCAAATATTGTTTTTTTTAAACATACACTACAGCTTAGCTGAACCTAGGCCAATGCAACACAACGGGAAGAGGAGACTACACAACATTGTGCGACAGAAGACTTGAGTTGACAAGGTGAGTACCAGCTGATCAGGCGTTTACACTGCTGTGGTAAATAATAAGGCACAGTGAGGGTTAGAATAAGATCCCAGGTGAGTAACACATGCAGAATGTGACAGACAGGAAACCCACCCAACAATAAAAATCACAGGTGAGCCAAACTTAACACTCACTGAAAAGTAAAAAAAAAATGTCGTTTTCCTGTTTAGTTTACTAATTTAGGGGAAAGAATTCTTAAATCTGGCTATTTATTTATGTATATTTTGGAATTCGGCAACAAATAAATAAATCCTTGCGTGTCACAAATATAAATTATGAGTTATGGTTTATAGTAGACAGTTGTGATGACGGTAGTGGCAATATATTACTTTTTTTTTTGCATGTACTGACAATAATAATTATATTGCTGATAAAAAAACAGAATTAATGATTTGTATTTTGTGTATATAAAATGGTGCATATAACCAGGAATTAGTTGAAGTATGCGTGTGTTTTTTGTTTTGTTTTGTTTCGGGGAATCCACTAGGAATTGTAAGGTGAGGCACAACAAGCCATTGACACACACACACACACACACAGACACAGACACAGACACAGACACAGACACAGACACAGACACAGACACAGACAGACAGATAGATAGATAGATAAATTACTAATATATCTGCATCCTCTTACTAAAGCCCTGCCATAAACATAAGAAAATGACCAAGAAGCAGCAGAAGTAGCAATCCACAACTAATTTTTGTTTTAACACCATGATTTAAAAGTCTGTTTCGACAAGTCGCCTCCCCAAACTGCGACGACACGTCCCAATCTGTGAAAGAAAATTCTTTCCACAAGATGGCAGGAAAGTGCAGACTTGTCTCATACTGGATTGTTTTCTTAGAAATGGAGACAAACTTGTGCTTTATATGTAGCTTCCGCTAGGTTTTATTAAGCATATGCGCTTTTGAACCTAAATTAATTGACTAGCGCTTTAGAAATTGCACAACTAAAATTTGAGTTAATGCTGCCCACCACTGGGGTTATAGTTTTGTTTGTTTTTGTGTGAAGTGTTTTTTAATGTGACCAAATAAAAAAAATCATTCATTAAAATACAAATATTAGAGATGGGTTAAATGGCTCTTTGGGGGGATCCGGATCTTGTGGAGCCATTTGTTTCATAGAGCCGTTCGATTTTGAACGTGTTATGTCATCACGCAGGGAAATACGTCATCGCGTAGCCATACGTAATGACGTCATCGCGTAGCCCTACGTAATGACGTCATCACGTAGCCCTACGTAATGACGTCATCGCGTAGTTGATTTAATGACGTCATCGCATAGCCGTACGTAATGACGTCATCCCATCACGTGGGTGGAACCAAGTGTTTGTCAAGCGGAAACCCCACTCCCCCTTTCACCGTGAGCTTCTGTACTCCACAACTCTGCCTGTTTTCAGGAAAAAGCAAAGCGGGAGCAATTTAAGTATGAAAAACTAAAGATTATATGAGGAATAAAAGAAATAAAACTACAAATGCCCGCGACTCGGCTCCTATTGTTCGTTGTAAAGAGCCGTTCAAAAGATTCGGATCGTTCGCGAACGTCTCATCTCTAACAAATATCTTCAGAGAAATTTGTTTCTCCTCAAACTTATTTTAATATGAAAATTAAGAAACTAACTTCCTGTTTAATGTTCATAGATGAAATAGATTAATGCCTGTAGGTGATGCAAACAATGTTTTAACTCAATGTAATATTCATTATTATCATAAAGCTATGTCTTCCAAGAGAGACAAACCTTTTTTTCCACATCTGTTGCTTCACTTATCTGTTTTGCAACTCTGAGTGCCCAACATGCATTAAAACACAAAACGATGCACAAACCCATGCTAGAAAAGAGTGAAGCGAGGCAAAGAGAGAGAGAGAGAACATAGAATAGAACTGCTGGGAGGAGAGGGTTGACCAATGTCCCACCTTCCCAGTCTGCACTCGGCAATGACTGCAACACGGGAAATATGTCACCAAAATCATAATCTAAAATAAAAAAAAGGAGGGATAACATTTAACATTAGAGGAGGATTGAGTGAAGTCAGGACAGAGGAGACACGAGTCAATGGCACAGAAACCGTAAAACAACATAATATGTGGAATGTGAAATAACAGAATGAATGAAGGTAAAACAGAGAAGTTGGAACTAAAAAGAAAAATGAGGAACTGGTTCAGTTTTTTGTGGATACTTATGGGGAAAGCCGTGACTGAGTGCTGCAATTAATCCCCCGAAAAAGCATTCTGCAGTCACCCGCCTGCACAACATGTGATCCTGTAGCTGAACTGCATCTTAGTTTGTATTATTTATGAGGCCTCTCAGGGATCAATCCAGCTACTTCCCCATTCCACCAGCTAAAACTTCAAAATAAAAAATGTTATTCTGCGGATGTTCAATTAGCAGGAAAATCAAATTGAGGGATAAAATTACAAAATCCAACTGCTTCAAAGACTTAACACAGGGTCACGTACCTTCACTGGAGGGAGCTATGGCACTGTCGTCCCACTCCAGGTTGGTGGATGTGAGGGAGGTGAAGGAGTGCAGGGATATGCTGTCCGAGCTGGGAAGCCTTTCCTCGAAGTCCAGCAGGTTCTGTGGTTTGTAATATTCAGGCATGTACGGAGCCACATCTAGATAGGGCACATCCTGAACGACCGGGACAAAGAACGAAACGGTGTTACAAACAAAAAAAAAAAAAAAAACAGTGCTAACATTTAGAAGCTGAGTCTGTAATAACATGAAGTGGATGCTGACCAGCTCCAGATCAAAGCGGATGAACTCCAGTCCGGACACCAGTGTGAGAAAGAGTGTGAGGTGGTCATGACTGCAAACCAACGCATTTCTGGAAAAGACATTATATTAGTTAAAGGGGCAATATTATGAGTTTTTCAGGCATATATTTAAATTCTATACCATAAAAAAGTACCTATGTCACCTTCAGTTGTTATTAAAATGTTTGTTTAAATAGAAATTAAACTTGACTTCTCATCGTATCTGTTCTAAAGGCCTTGAAATAGGCCTCTGTCTCTTTAAGAACTACCTTCTGCTTCTGTCCATCACAATTCAGCATGGAGCTGGGTGGGTGTGTGGCTGCCTAAACCGTCCCAGAAGCTCAAGCCATACTGTCCCGGAAACATTGATTTTAGCATGTAGCATTTCACTAGACTGATGACAGAATTCATTCAATTTCAGTCTTTTATCACCTGCAATGTTTCATAGAAAAGGCAACGTTTGCAACAGCTGTGGAAAAAAATAAATCGAAGGTAGGAGTTATAACACGATTGTCTAGAAAACAGTTAGTGAGTTATAAATAAATATGTATGCATCGTAAATCTATGTTTTATTATTCAAAATGTAAACAATATCAACTATAACTATTTTCAGAATATAATGTAACACACCTTTATAATTAGGTATAGAAATAAATATTTTCAGTTTATTTTTTCCACTAAATCGAGCACATTCCAGAAGTCTATCATTTAGCGCAAATGCGCCGACAGTACGGATCGTGCTACCTGGACAGATCAGGCGGCCACAGGGTGTGTGTGCTCTGTGGTGAGGAAGCTCAGCCTGGAGACACAGCCCAGATGAGGAGCTGAGCCCAAAGGGCGGTTCTAGTCCCAACCTGTCGTTTTTTCTCCCCTGCTTGGCTGCCTCGGGACACTACAGGATTTCTCAAACATGCATGAGAGAGTCAAAGCAAGACTCTGGGCATGTTTTTGATGAGAGGATAACATTATAACATGATATAAAACTTTAAAAAAAGTTGATTTTACGTGATATTGGCCCTTTAAATATTTGTGAGTGACAGCTACTTGCAGGTTCCAACAAATATTGTGCTTACTTGAAATAATACTTCTGCAACAGTCCTTGGTTCTCCTGGAAGAGACGCAGATAGCTCTCTAATGAGCTCTCGCTTAGTGCCAGGTATAACCATGCACGACCTGCAGAGACCAGATAAAAGCTTTTTTATTTAAATATATAAAAAAACACAGTGAGTGATTAATGATGATTCACTACGTGTGACGTTTTCATCCACTCTGCAGTCAAGATGTCTCACTTCGACCCAGGTTGGTTGCTATATGTTTAAGCTCCTCTATCTGTCGAACAGCCTCTCTCCTTGTGAAGTGAAGGACCAGGACCCAGTAGCCTGACGAAATGTCCTGCAGCCTAAAATAAGGAAACAAACACAAGCACGATGTTTAAACAAGCCGAGGGGCGGAAAAATGGCGAGCGTACACTTCAAGTTTTACTTTCTATAAACACGTCAACAAAAAATAAAGACAAATTTAATTTACAACATCTTCCAGTGACTTACTCACCCATACAGCAGAGCATGGTCCAGGTGTTCACAAAGGCGCTGAAGGACCCGGTCGTGGTTTCGGATAGCTGGAGTTTCATCCTCGCAGGCTGCAAAGTAACTCTGCAACTGCAGAGAGACACAACTCTTTAGCAAGCCTGCTTTGCAATTTAAACTTCCCTTATTAAGTAAAAGTGTTTCAATAGCCACACAGACAAGAAATTAAACGTTCTTTTAACTAAAGAAATTTTAAATGATTGAATTTTTACACCACGTCATTTAGTCATTACAGTTTTTTGAATTATGTAATCATTTTACAATGGCTTTACAGAAGAGCTAACGGAGATTAAATTAATTAAATAGAGATAAATATAAAGATTTGCTTTATTGTCGTTCAAACACAACATCAGGGATGCGATGTAGATTGAAAATTGCAGTTAAGAACACTCATATACATATATTGTAAAGACATTGGTATTGTTGTAGTTATCATGAATCAGTAAAAACACCCAAACACATACAGATGAAAAAAATAAAATCTGCATTTGACATGTTAATGTATGCAACTCTGTGAAAAGGTAGAAAAAAAGCTCTAATGTTCCATTAATGCCTGCTGTACTGAAGTGATTTTTTTTACCTGAATACAGACAATCCTGAGCCATAAACAAAATAAATGTTGCTTTGAGATTCTCCAAGGATTTTTTTTTTTTTTTACTATTTCAACATGATCAAGTTGTATTTTGAGGGGTAAACAGTACATCTGCTTTGAATCTCAAGGTACAGTCCATAAAATCCTTCTGTGGAGAAACAGACAGAGTGGCTGGTCCTAAAAATTGAGTATTAGTAGAATGACAGGAAACTTGCTGGCTATATTAAACACACACAAGAAGCTTTCTTTCTTGTGCAAATAAATGTCTACAGTGAGACGCTTATTGAAAGGATTCTTTCATTACACCAATTATGACGGATTATAGATGTAAACAAAACAAGTTAATTACAAACATTTGAAGCACAAAAACCTGCTAAGTAACCTTGCAGGTCTGAATGCAACCTTGTTTACAACACATGCCGCAGTGAGCTTAGTGCCACTACAGACACCCAAAACAACAACTATGAACTGGATCAATGACATAGAAAAGCATTATTTATTTTTATTATTGTTTATTTCAGCGAGGTTAAGGCCCTCTCATGACTGCGAAGTCCTCTGGGCTTGAAACTTGTCCTGCCTTTCGCAAACAGGAGATGACCTAACAGCTAACAATGACTCGAGGTGTGCGGGAAAGAAAAATCAAGCTAAGATGTTTTCAAGACAATAAAAACGCGTCGTTAATCTGTTCAAGCTTACCTTTTTGACAGACAGAGAAATGTTTTCCAATATGCGATCCTTCACTTTCAGCTGATCCATCACCGGGCTGTTGTTGGCAGCAGCAGACAGGAGCCAGGCTGTCAGCTGACTTTCACACAGCAATGCTCGTTTTTTGTAGAAGCTAACGCCGCCCACATCAGCTAAACACAACCTTTGACTGCAGTTTTCCTCTGACCTAAACACACACAACTCTAGTTGTCAAGCTGTGAGCTCGTATTCTTTCACTGCACAGCAACTCCTTCTCTTCTGTGAACCTGGGAAGCTTCACGTCACCACCAACCTCTCTGATTAGCTTGACTGTTTTTTCACGTTAGCTTAAGCAGCTGTTTTTGAGGTCGAACAGCTGTTTTTTTAAGTTCCCTGCACAGATAGCATCGCTAATATTATTCATGTCATACGTGTAATGACCAGGTCAATTGTTGTGTTACCTTTTTTTTTCTTATTCAAGCTGTCAAAACGCATGCTAAGATCAGATGCTAATGTACTTCCAGCGGAACCACAGCCATACGGGTGACGTCACTAAAACGTGACTTTCCCCAGTACTGAATGGCATTCAAATAGTGTCGCATTTTAGAGATTTTGCGCTAGTTGTTGCGCAAAAAAGTTATCATTGCTAATATTATGGTGCATTTTAAAGGTTTACAACTATTTCTAGTTTTCGGCATTAGAACATAAAACAGGGGAAGGAGGGCTTGGTATCTCTCCACTTACTACAGTGAATATGGTATTTTGCTAAATGTATGACTACATTTATCAGAGAAGGAAGATCTTAAATTATCTACATATAACAAAATGTCAACATCAAAAAAAAAAAAAAAAAAAAAAAAAAAAGGAATTTTAAGTTTAAGATTAATCCAGTTTCTAAATTTCTGTCCAAAAGCTTTGTGAATAATGACAGGAAAAAAACAAATGTTCCAATGATTCATCTTCTGACTTACAAAAAGTACACAAATCCACATCAAATTTTAATCTTCTTTCAAGAAACATGGCTACAGGATATATCCTTAATTATTTTAAAATGTGTTTCCTTCACTTCACTTAAGGAGACATAGGCCATTTTGTAAATTTGGAATGAGCAAAAGTCATTATGGTTTTATAATTGGTTTTAGGTTTCTTGAAGGAATCTGCATTAAAGTCATAATAAATCCTTTGTCTTATATCTGCAATAATAATCCTATTGTTGCATTTGAAATCCACTAAGTTACAGTCTTTCACCTTTAGTGTGGGCATCAAAGCTGTCACTTTTGAATATAAATTGATTAGCTGAATCAATGCTAAGGAGATTGCTTTGCAGACCTGCTTAAAATCTTTGTAACAATTAAGATTGTATTTGTCAACGAAGGAAACTCAAAATATCACCATAATCATCTAAGATCTCTTACAATAATACCCTTATCGTACCAATCTTTTAGTGTTAAATAACCCCTTACACTAAATTTCCTTTTGCTTTTAATTGTCATAATCAACTTGAGACAATGTAGAACAATGTAGTGAAATATGAGTTTCAAAGATTAATAAAATTGTACTATATTGTTTTATAAACAGAAAGCACAATGACTCGTCCTAAGTGGAATGTCAAAATGTTTATTTTTGAAGAGGATTTCATTTTTTTTTTTTTTCAAAATGCAAACATTTTTACAAAACAAGAGAAGAGTTGGCATTTTCAGTGCATGTTTTTACCCCAAAAATACATTTTCTAATTGAGAAAATGTTGGTAATTTTGACATGATTTTAAACTGCTTTAGCGAAGTGACTAAACGCAAGTAATTAAACGTAAAGCAACTTTGTACAACAGCAGACTGACTTCAGAACATTTAGGCTTTGGGATATTTCAAGGCATATCTCAACAAAAACATACTGCATTGCACTGCAGTAAGACCCCACTTTTTGACCCAAATACTTTTTGAGTGCCCTCAATAAAACAAAAGAAACAACTCAAGCCACCGGGACATTCAGTTTCACACAAGTTCAATTCCACATTGGTTTTTCCCCCCAAAAAAATCGGTTGATGCTTCTGCATTAATCTGACTTTTCCTTCTCTTTCATGTGCAGGAAGACCACACTGAAGACGAAGAGTCCCGCCATCATGGAGAAGGCGCTGGCGTAGTATGGGAAGGCTGAGGGGATGAAGCGTTCGTACTGCGTGTGCTGCAGGGGACGTACTGATACCTGTAGAAGATAAACCGTTGGTGAAATTATGAACACATGCATCAGTTCAAAGAGTTATGGGTTATTTAAATTCAAAATTCAACTTACCTGAGTGGAGGAGTAGAGATGTGTGTATCCCAGTCGGTTGTAGTCCACCTTAAACTGGAAGACTCCATACACATCAGGCAGCTTGAACTGGACGCTGTATTTGCCTCCTAAAAAGATAATAAAACAGCATGTATAGTGGTTTTACAGCTAAAAGCCACTGACAGCTAGTGATTTATGCCGAATCTAGAATGGCATACCATTTTTCTTGAGATAAGTTCTGACGAAGGGATCGATCCTCACAAACTCGAGCTGAATATCGTCTCCGTCAAACGGGACCCAGCGTCCCTCGGACAACATTTCAATGACGATGCTGTACTCCTGAAACAAAACGTCTTACTTTCAGATACAGGGCTCCTGTTTTAAGGGGGGGGGGGGAATCTTCACAGCAGTGATGGTGAAAACTCACCACTAGGTCAGTAACAGTGTATGCTGCTGGAGGAGTGGTTTCTCCCACAGGATGATGGGTAACAGCGCCCACTCTGAGGACTCCTGCCTCCTTAAACACCCAGCGAGACAGAGCCACAGCCAGCTCCATGTTCCCCGTCTGTTCGTGTCTGTTATACGAGATAAGATGATATGAACCCTTATTTTTTTAAACTTAAAATGTTTTTTGCAATGATGGGCAGCACTGATCTAAATATTAGTTGCAGTAACCCTAAAGCACTAACTCAAATATTTAGGTCCCCTAATTCTAATGCACTAAAAAAATTTTGTAAAAGCTAATTCTAACGCACTAAAATAACCCAGTTGACACATGAAACACTCTTCAGTCAACATGAGACAATATTTACTGTGTGCAGTATGTTGTCACTCAGTGCTCTAAGTGGGCCAAATGGGAGTCACCAGCAGGCCACATTTGGCCCGTGGGCCTTGTATTTGACACGTGACCTTGTTAGATACACGCATGAACAAAATGTATGACAACTTTCAACCCCAACTGTGAACAATAATGTTGATCAATAACATTAAAAAGACCTCAGTTAGTGCTTCTAAATTTAGCAAGTGCTAATCCACTAATGAATTTAAAAAATTTCAAAAGCCCTAAAAGCACTAATCAAGAAATTAGTTCCCCTATTAGTGCTTTAGGGGAACTGTGCCCACCACGTTTTTTTTTGTTATACTGGAAGTGTGCATACAGGGAAATAAAAAGGGAATCCAGTACCTCTGTGAACCTGGCCTGGCTTTCTGCACAGCAGAGTTGAAAAAGGCATCGCTGAAGAAGTCCAGAGAGCCGCTGAAAACCACTCTGGCGTTGTTCCTCGCCTGGAGCCCCGCAATCAGAAGGGTATTCTTACCCACAGCATGGGGGTACTGTTAGAAGAAGACGACATTTTACAAACTGCATTATTAGAAACTATCATGCAATCTATGATTTTGGATGCTTTAACTTTTCCATTGAAATTTTATCTTTAAACTAAAACAACCAAAAGGCAGTAACAGCTGCTACACATTCTGTTATCTGTTAAACCTAGAAATATCCAATTGTTAATAAAGCTCTGAATAGGAAGCAACTGTGAAATCGTTTCCCAAGAAGCCTTCTTTTACATCAAACTTTTTGAACCCTCCATCAGTTCCACAATGTACTTTTATAATATAGCATCGTTGCAACCAAAACAAATGTTTAGGCCTCGTTAAACTACAAGCCTACTGTCAGATTTTTACATAACTGGTTTGGCTACTTTCTGCAAACTGACACAATTAGCAGGTGGTTTTAAAAGTAACATCCGATGGACTTTTACAAATGTTGCAGTCACGTGACGTCACTGAAACAAAAAAAAAATCTCATACTGCAGTTTGTTTAATACTTTGATTTGATTTTTGAGCAGCAGTTAAGCTCATCTTTGTTGCAGCTCAAACAAAAAGGCAAATAAACACAAGCAAAACTAATGCACATAAAATACCTATATGAACAGGACGTCCTAAACAAAACGTCAGAAACAAAGCTGAACAGAAAATGTGACGATACCTGAGAGATGGGTCTGTCAGGGAAATAGGAGTAGGAGGTTGAAGAGCCAGTAAGGATGTCCAAAACGAGCGGGTTGTCTGGGTCAGCAACCATTCTGGAAATAGATTTTACACAATTGAAATAAGCTTAATTTATACATATATTTATTAAATGAAACCATTATGAGACATGCTTCTGTTAGGAGCTTTGCATATTTAGCATCAATCAGTCATGTCAATCATGTGATCTCTTAACGACACCGGTTTACTGTTGATTATTTTGTACTTACCCAACGCCCTTGAATAGAACAGGTTTATTGGTAGGTTTGCCCACAATAGTAGGAGCTTTCAGCATGTTCTCTGGGTCAGCAACAATCAAAGTGTGCTGGAGACAAGACAATTTGTAAGTCACAACCCTCGGAGACAAATCTCAGAAACAGTTAATGGCTCAGATGAGCAAATACAAAATGATTTACCTCTTCAGGATCAGACACATCGTAGTTGTGATGGTCAATAACAGCGGTCTTCTCCTCGTCAAACTCAATGCCACATTCACTGCCCAGCTCCCTCAGAGGGTCACCTGTTCCACAAGAAACAAATATATATATATGAATAAACACACATTTATATTAAAAGTGGTTAAATGTTTGTATTATTTATCAATAAACGGACCAATATCAGAACTAGCAGCAACCAGGACATTGCCACCACCGTCAATGAAGGATGTTATCGTCTCCACTTTTATATTTCCACCAAAGTCTGAAAATAAACAAACAAAAAAAAAAAGATCAAGATGAACACAAGCCATCAACAGGTTTTGGACTTTGAACACAAGAAGACGTTTACCCTCAACAGATGGTGAGAAGATGATCAAATGGTCGTACAGGAACTGTCCATATTTGATCAAAGACAGGGATGAATCGTCAGCCGTCTTGAAAGTGAGGTCAAAACCTCGATCTGAAACAAATAGTGTTTTTGTTTTTATGCATCGGCCTTAAGAAAATGTGACAGAAAATGAAGCTTCTATACAACATTATACTGTTTCGCTGGATTATGTATGGATCTGCTGCTGCTATTACACCCAAATTTCCCCACGCAGGACAATAAAGGCTGTTTCTATTCTATTTTAACGTCCCTATTTAATGCTTGAAGAATAACCCTCTTCAGACAAATAAGAAATAAAAATATTAAGTCATTATGCAAGTGACAAAACATTCTTTCAGAATCATTTCAGTTTTATTGTTTCTTTTAGTTCTGTTGATATACAACACTCAATTAACTTATGATGTAATTAAACGTTTTTTAATTAAAACCCATACAAAAATAACCTGTCATTGTATCTGATCACAGACAAAATAGATGGAAATGCATTCCTCCAAGTTATTTTTCCACTTTTACGTAGAAAGATGGCTTATTTGTTATATATTTTTTTATTAAGTTATTGTTATTAAAACTTTATTCATCTGAGTTTTCATTTGAGTCTATTACTGCAGGATATTTTCCCCATTATTATTATTTCAACAGCTTTGTCTATGCAGCTCGTTCTTTATGGCCAGAAAATAAACATTAAAAACATTAACAATCAATATTTATTAATGAGAAAACGATCAATGAAGCGCACCATTCTGTTACTGACCTGCCAGACTGCGGAAGAAAATTGAATGGGTGTCTTTGATGTTGAGGTTGTCCAGCAGCACCAGCGTCTTGCCGTCAGCCAAAGCACAGTGCAACATGGAGGCAAACGACAGAAACAAGATAACATTTCTGTCTAAATGTTTAAACCACCGCGCTGACCTCATCCCGGTTCGTGTTTTAGACGTTAATGCAGAACTGGACCGGCTAGCTTCCCTCGATGCTGTCGACGACGCCATTTTCCCAGCAGAAGTCGACGTCAGCGTTAGTGGCAGTAGTATCACCTTTGACCCCGGCATCCAGCCACTCAGAGGAAGGAACACGTCCTGACAGCCTCTCCACCAATCAGATGAAGGCAGCGCTGACAGACAAGGAAGTGAAGCCCGAGACTTGATTTATTAGTAATAACGTGAATCAATACACGCTTCTGTATATTGATTTCACATATTTTAAAGTTAAAATATTATTCAACTTGATTTGAATTCCAAATTTTTGTATTGTTTTGACATTACTAGAAATAAAATTAATTAACCTACACTATCAAAGGTTGCAGTAAAGTGTTTCCAGTGGTGGGCACACTTCCCCTAACGCACTAAAACACTAATCGGGAACTAATTTCCTGATTAGTGCTTTAGGGATTTTGCTAATTTTAAAATTTATTAGTGGATTAGCACTTGCTAAATTTAGAAGCACTAACTGAGTTCTGTAAATGTTATTGATCAACGTTAATGTTAATAGCTGATAGTGAAAGCTGTCACATCTTGTTCATATGTGTGTCACATATCCACTATGTGCATTGTTCTTATGAATATTTCTTAAATAAAAAACAAATTAACAAGTTATTAAGTATTTGATGACCCCCAATACATCTCGCAGACCCCTGGGGGTCCTGGGACCCCAGTTTGAGAACCTCTGCACTAGGTGCCAAATTGACAATACATGAACTCAAATAAGGCTGAGTGTGGAATATTAATGATAAGAGCAACATGGCCATATGTGACTCACGTACAGGTCAACTGGGTTATTTTAGTGCTTCAGAGTTAGCTTTAGCTAAAACTTTCAGTGCATTAGTGCTTTAGAATTATGGGACCTAAACATTTGAGTTAGTGCTTTAGGGTTAGTGGAACTAATTTTTAGATTAGTGCTGCCCACCACTGACCGTTTTAAATGATAAGAAAATATACAACAGTTAAAATAAATAAATATATAAAAACAATAAAAGGCAAAGTTTATCAGACTGAAATAATGTTTAATGGGATGAGGTGGATGTCCAGTGAGTTTGAGCAAAATTAATATTTACTGCAGATTTTTACAGATCAAAAAAATATAAACATACTAAAAAACAGAAAAAAAACATAATTCAGAATTAATGTATAGTTTTTGTGCTACATTTACTTATTTTAACAAGATTTATATTTTTGTAATTTTTTTGACATATGTACACATATAGAAGTGTGGGATCTGTTTGTCAAACCTCTACATTTTAATGTAGCCGTTTCGTCATTAAACACCTTGAATTATGTATATTAAAATACTATTGTTTTTTCTTGTTAATTTTAATGTCTAATAAAAAGGACAAAACATTTTCTTACATTTTAGTCTAAAAATAAACCAACTATACACATTTGTGTACTCATCTGCATGTTTTTACAAAAATAACTGAATATTGCTGTTCTATTTATAGTAAAGCAAACACATGAACTGAGATTATTTCTTAGAAAAGGTGTATGTTGCTTTTCCAGTTTGTACTGTTTTAAACACCAACGCCTAGTTAGGACACCTAATATATATATACACATTTTTTTTCTTTTGCATAAATTAAAATGGCAGAACATTTCCTGTGTTCTGCATAAATCTGACACACTACCCCTGACTCTCACATTCCATGTCTTCGTTCTTTTCTTCCTGTACATCGTCGCCCTCTGTTTGGTGCTCAGAATGATTCCCTTCAGTCACCTCCTCCACTACATGAATGATTTCTTCGGTCCCTTGTGGTTCTTGTGTCTCTCCGACGATCAAGTCTTCTGGTTTCCTCTCTTCTTCCTCTGCACGGATGATGACTTGTCCTTCGTGGATAACTTGTTCAGATGTGGATTGCCACGATGCGGCAGCATCCCCCTCAGCGGTGGTGGTGTACTGGTAGAAGTCAGAATCTGCCTGAAACATGACCAAGGCCTGAGCTGTGTGGATGCGCACGTGCTGAGCGAGGGAGCTGGCGTCCAGGAATTTATCGCCACACGAGTCACACGCGTACAATATCTGGGTGTTTGGGTCTGTGAGAAGAAGACAAAACACAGTGAGCTATTTGTGATCTGAATTAATGTTTTCTTTAAAGCGGATGAGTCTACCAGGAAGTAAGGAATTATCTTTTCTGAGAATAGTAGAAATTCTTGCATATTGAATGTAATAAACTGCTTGTTTCAATAATTAATGCTTTTCATATTATTATATTACATCATTTTAAGTACTAATGATCTTTGCTGATACTAGAGGTCTATAAAGTACTTGAAAAAAACTGTGTTGTATAAAGTACCACAAAGTGATACTTGAGTAAAAGTAAGTATTTATTTCATTAGATAGAATTTTTTCTTGATGAAGAAAAAAAAATTATTGAGTCTATTACTTTAGGAATTGAGTAAAAGTCTTAAAGTATCTGATATTTTTTGTACTTAAGTATTAAAAATAAAAGTATTGATTTAAAATGAGCAGTTAGATTTTCTGTAATGACATTTATTAGGAGGTGACTTCCCCCAAATAATGCAGAAATGTCATATTAAAATAATCAATTTATGTTAAATTTAGGATGCACTAGTCTAGCTTTTTCAGTTTATATACATATATCAAGGCTGAACAAAGCCTTCTTCAAAATGAAAATCTACCTGCTGCCCAAATGCAATAATATAATTCATGAAATACAAATACTTCTTAAGTGCAGGCCTTTTATTTTAATGATAAAAGATCAATAAAATAAAGTCCTGCTGGAGTGTGACATGATTTGTTTGTGTACAAACTAATACAGTATCAGAATTTTATATATTTATACTTCTCATTCAACCACAATTAAATTCTCTATCTAGGAGGCACAATTTATATGGACAGTATTTTTTATTTACAATGACAAGCCGGAAAAAAACAAACAAAAAATGAAATATAAGTAACAACTTTCTACTTCTTGCTTTTTTTTTTAAATGTAAGGAGTAGAAGTAAAAAGTAGGCTGAAAAATAATTACTCAAGTAAAGTACAGATACTCAAAAATTATACTTAAGTACAGTAACAAAGTATATGTACTTAGTTACTTAAAAAAAATAACTAATTAAAAGTAAAATTACATGAACAGAAAATGAGTTTGGTAAAAATAAATTTCACTGATGAGAAAACTACAAGTAAAAGTCATAAAACTGACGAGTTTGAACAAATTTAGTTTTGTAAAAAGTAGGTGTTACATTTTAAAGTAAAAGTATAATTTTTAGCTTTAAAATGTTATGAAATAAAAGTAAAAGTAGCTATTTAAAAAAATAACAGGTAAAATTACAAATCCTCAAAAAAAACTACTTAAGTACTGTAACAAAGTAATGTTCTTAGTTACTATAAACCTCTGCCTGATACCAACCGAAGCATCATATCTAACCCAAATATTACAGCAATTTCAATTTTATCCTACTTTAAGATAAGATAAGATAAGATAAAACTTTATTGATCCCACAGTGGGGAAATTTTCACGTTCTGCAGTTCAATACAGGACAGGGTGAGTTAGAATAAAAAAGAACACTATATACATATGGAATATATTATAGTAGTATTAGTATATTATAGTATTATAGTAATTGAAGCAGATTCATCACACAAGTCTTACCTTCTTCTTGTACCTTCTCTACTGCTCTGGTGATTTCTGCTTTCAAAGCCTCGGTCTCATCTGCAGACACTGAAGCAGACACTGGAACAACTGTTAATCCACAAGAAAACCATTTAAAATCGTCTCATCACTAATATTTTTGGTAACAAAACACAGGACTTGCAACAGCCGTCTGACCTGTAAGCTGAGTGACAGCGCTGGCTGCAAGGGCCTCAGTTGCCAGGGTGACAATGTCCTCCGTGGAGACGGTGACTATTTTGATCTCGTCAGGGGTGGACGCTCCTACGCAATCTTCGTCCTCGTCATCTATGGTTCTGTCTACCACGAGCCGCTTCATGCCGGCTTTGCCGCGGTGAACGGTCTTGACGTGGGAGCGCAGGTTATCGACTCGATTGAAGCCTCGGCCGCATTTATCACACAGGAAAGGTTTCTCCCCTGAAATAACAAAATGAAGAAAAATCAACTAATGATCTTAGAGGGAATGATGCGAGCTCAGCTGGACGTAGACGTGCTTTAAAAGCCTTGTGATCATTCGAGCCAAAGGTTTGTCCTTACCTGTGTGAATGATAATATGTTTGGACAGGTCTCCCACATTGACAAACGCTTTGTTGCACATCCGACACTTGTGTGGCCGCACGTTGTCGTGATGGCGAATGTGATTGGCCAGTTGACTTGACTGCACAAACCTTTCCAGAAAAAAAAAAAAAAACATAGAATACTCATTCTCTCTCTTTTCTCATCAAAAACAAAAAGCTAAATTTCAGTCATGTTCATGTTGTTTTATTATTTATACATCTGTTCCATCTCAGCAAGCTGACCTTTTACCACAGCGTTCACAGACGTAGGGTTTCTCTCCGGTGTGCTGACGAACGTGAGCGATGAGGGAGCTGGCCTGGGTGAAAGCCTTGCCACAGACAGAACAGACACAGGGTTTCTCTCCTGTAACGTAAAATAATGTCTCATTATTAAGGAATGGCGACAACATCCATCTGATGTTTGTGACTTTAAGACATTTCTCAAAACAGCACCTGTATGAATGCGTTCATGGCGCTGCAGAGCTCCAGGGTCGCTAAAAGCTCTCTGACAGTGCGCACAAACGTATGGTTTCTCCCCACTGTGAACTCGCAGGTGTCTTTTCAGGTTTCCTAAAAAAGAAATGTAGACTCAAAGTCAAGGAAAAAAAACACTTAAACTGCTTTCAATACCAGAGGACAAACAATGATTATTATTGTCCTGATGCATCTCAGTAATTCAGGTAGGAAAATAAAAAAACAAACAAACAAGTAGGTGAGAATGTGTTACATCAAGCCAGGACTCTGCAGTTTACACTCATCTACAGGCCATCGGTCACTCTTTCAGGGATGAAGATGTTTCATACTTGATAGAGAGGAACGTTGGTTTCAGAGAGGAGTAAAGGAAGCCATTTTTGTTTAAAAAAAAACATCCATTATTAAACAGAGGTGGAGACCTTCATGTCCAGTCGTCCTCCTCCTACAATGCTGTTATTACAAGTATGACTCAGCACCATGTGAGCAAAAGGTGTGAATCAGGGCTCCAACAATACAATAGAGCCAATCAAGGTGTAGAGAAAATCTCTGCGTCGTTCAAAAATGGTATGTCGGAATAAACAGAATCAGCTGGATTTCTTCTTAAAGCTT
>JAUBOC010000181.1:21636337-21646886 GCA_032275365.1 Anablepsoides cearensis | reverse complement strand
TACTTACTTACTTACTTACTTACTTGCTTACTTACTTACTTACTTACTTACTTACTTACTTACTTACTTACTTACTTGCTTGCTTACTTACTTACTTATTTATCTTATTGATCCCATGAAGGGAAATTACAGTTCGGAACAACCCATTCAAGCGAGATTGACAAAAAACAAACAAACATGGGAGAACAGGTGCCCCAGGTCCTGCAGCCATAAGGAGGCACTACACTTAATATGTACTGACATGCATTTCTATCAAATTAAAATAATGGTTGTCAATATCAAACTGTGTTTCATTGATGTTCTGACCCAAATTTAACATGTCATATTACCACGTTCAACTTTACCAGCTGACCATAGTCTCTGTTGAGTTGACCTGACCTCACCCTTAACAATATGGCCGCTCTCTCCGACCAAGAAAAATCAAATAGAGTGTCTAGAGTTATCAACCTTAAAGAATCGACAGTAATTGAGTCAAATCTACAGATATTGATCTAATATTTGGTGTTTTAATAGCTGTGACTGATTTCCAATAGTACTACCAAACTGTTCAAGACTTTTGTTTCAAGTTTTTGGATTTAACACTGCCTGTCTAATAATAAAATATCTTCTGAACCACTGGGAAAAAAAATTATTGAAACTTACCACTGATTAACATTTGAAACCAACCAAATTCAAAATGCCTGCCACAGCTTCTCTCAGAAAACACAAAAATGGTTAAAATGCTATGAAATTTGCAGTTATTTTGCTAAAAATTGAGTGTGTTTGTAGCTGAGACTCATTTACAACTCATACTCCAAGATGTACTCATTGTGTGAGGTCTTTGCATTAACTGCTGGGGTCAAACCTGTTTTGTCTGTTAGCAAAATATCTCATGAACCACTGGATGTACATCTACAACTGAATGAGTCAGTTTATTTCGAGATGTTCACCACAGCTAATCAACAATAACTCAATCAGTTTTATAACTGCTGAGCTAAATGTGTGAGTGAAAGTAGTTTAAAGTCTTTTTAACTCATTCACTCGTGTTTTATTGTAATTGTAAGGTTTTTCTTGGACAAAATGAAAAAAAAACACGTCCTTTATGGAATCCTAAAACTATGTAAATACATTTGTTTTCCATCATCTACAGTAAGTTTGGCATTTGCCTTGTAGGAGCTGCTGCCCTTTCTGGTGCTGTGACTCACACTCTGTCCCCGGTTCTGCTGGCTGTGGAGTTAACGGGTCAGTTCAGCCACGCTGTCCCCATCCTTCTGTCCGCGCTGCTGGCCAACGGCCTGGCCCGATCTGGACACAAGCCTTCCTTGTACGATGCCCTGTCCATCAGCAAGAGGCTCCCGCACCTGCCCTCACTGAAGAAGGCATGTCCTGAGTGAGTAGAAACTAAATCAAAGCACAGAGTCTGGAGAAAATGACGCAAAATTACAGTGAAAATTGACTCTCTGTATCACAAGTGAAGCAGAAGATGAGCCAAAGATTCTAGAACATACTATATACTGCTGTAAAGTGTGTAAATCCACAAAGGCAAAGTAAATATTTAAAATGAGTTGTGATTGTTTTAACCCGAGGAACACTAAACCAGGTCTTTATATGAGATTTGTTAGAATGATGATGTCATTATTGTTTGAGGTGTCGGTTGAATGTTAGGTTATTTGGTAACTCTAAATTGTCCCTATAGGTGTAATTGAGTGTGTCTCGTTTGTCTCTGTGATGGACTTACGCATGACCGGCCCATGGCACAGGCAGTATAGGCAAATGCTAAGAGCTCCTTCCCTCTAGGGGGCACCACAAACAGAAAGAAAAAACATATTTTATAACTTTTTTGATCAAAATCTAGTTGATTTAGTCTGTATAATAATCACAAGGTACTTTGTTCTGTGGGTTTCTCAACTGCTTTGTTACTACATGAGGTTATATGGTGCAGAGGATATTTTGAGATAGAAGTATGATATGATGCAGTCAAAACTAACTACTGGTGCTCAATGTGTAACAAAATAACAGTAATGCAGATGTAATTTCAAATGGTTTTCAGTGTTCGACCTTCATAAAATACTGATTATAGATTGTTAATCCCAAGAATTTAGTCAAATGCTCTTCAAATGGTGGGAAAATGTATAGTTTTGAGTAGATCTTTCTTAAATTTTTCTTGTGGAGTATACATCTGGACCCCCCTAGAACTGCTTCACTCCACAGCTGCTGGTTATCATGAACAAGTGTTCCTCACTGCTGTCAGCAGATGTTGGCAGGTATGATGTAGACTTAGATTATTCTGTTTCCAATAAATTACATTATTTTAATTAGAAAACCTGGTTTCTAAAGATAAAAAACATCAAAGACAAAACTATTTTATTTTGCATGTGAATGTATGTAAATAGGCAGTGAAATTTTAAAAATTGCACATGGGACACCACCTGAAATCTTGCCTAGGGCACCACATGAGCTAGAGCCCTGAACTTACCCAGAGTGAGCCTCACTAACCCTTAACTAACCTCTAACTAACACCTACCTAACTAACCCCTCACAGTGACTGTTAGACACAGACATCAGCTCCTCGTGACCCAGAAAGGAGAAATGGTTAAAGAGTAAAGATTTATTCCAACTCAGAAAAACTCATCATCATGTAATTGATAAAGTAACACTGCAGTGTTTTGTGATTGTATTTATGTGTCCAGGCCAACCTCATTCAAGATGGCTGCCATGGCCAACTAACATTAGGAAACACAAAACTAGCTACAATGCTGTCAGTTTTATGGATATTATGCTAAAACCTGAGATAGACTAGAATTTATTTGGGGCTGGGGTTTTTTTTTCTCTGCAGACTGCCCTCCACTCCACTCGGGCAGGTTTTGGGAGAGAAATCAGTGCAGCTTCAGAAAGCAGCTGGACCAGCAGAGGTTCTGTGTGCTGTCAAACACAGCACTGAAGCACAAATCCCTGTGGTGGACTCACACGGTATGCCAACACGTCTAGATTTCAGTAGAGCAACCTAATTCTATCACCAAGAAAGTAAAGTCCAGACAGTAAAATGTGGACACACAAAAAACATTAAAATCATGAAGGGAAACGTCACAAATATATTCATGGTTTCTTTGACTGAGTTCTGAATCAATACAAAAAATAGCAAAGAAACAGAGACGGATTGAAAAAAGTCATAGGCTGAAGCAATTTAAGAGTGGAAAGGTGACAATTTTGAGAAAATGGTTTGCCACCTGAGCATTTCAGCAGCAATCATATGGATGAATGTCTATGACTCACAAGCACTCATCTGCTGCCCTTTTACCTAAAACTGTAACTCTGGCCAAGAAACTCATACTGTTTCTGCTTTTGTTTCGTTTCAGAGTCGCAGATTTTACTGGGTTTTGTTCTGCGATCGGAGCTGCAGACGTTCCTGCGCCGCTGTAAGACTCAGGTAACAGGAGGACTGTCTGAAAAGTAGCTGCTTAGAAAACACTCCATGTCTTTCAAATCCTTTTGGTATATAAAAAAAGCAGCTGTACAGACAGGTTTGCTTTCTGACTGACACAGAAGCTTATTTTATTACAGCTAACACCCATCTGCTCAGGAAAATACTTCAGATAAATGCTGCTGCTTATCAAAAAATTGGATTGCAGCTTCAGCCGGGAATTAATTACAGGAAGCGTTTTTCAGGGGGATAGAAACGACTAATAATGCTGCCTCTTGTCATGAATGTTTATTATTACTGATGAGCTGTTTTTGTGCAGAAACTGGAGGGACGTCTGGATGAGGTCTGCTCCATTCACCCAACATCGGTCCTGCTGTCGCCTCACAACACAGTCGAGGAGGTAGGAGTCTGCAAAACATCAGCATCAGGCTTCTGTTGAAACAGATCTGTAATCTCCACGAGATTTGTCTGATTAAATAAATCAATAACATTTTTACACAACTTCACACCCAACAGATGGACAGTAATGAAGTAAATTTACTTAAGTGAACATTTCAAAAACAGATAATGGATTCATTTGAATTTTATGTCAACTGTTTTCAGTCAACTGAATTGAGTTAAGGTGACACATTTACTTCACATTAACGTTGCATTTACTTAAACTCTGTGTAAAGTTAATGTGTTACCTTAATGTGTGGAAACAATTGACATATTTTTTTTATTAAATCCATCATATCTGTTTTGTGAGTGTACTTAAGAACAGTTTTTGAGACTTTGCACTTTACTTGAATGACATTTATTTTTTCTTTTTTGCTTGTTTACTCCACTATATTTCTCTAAAGACTATAGTTACTAGTTTGTTTGTTTTTTTGTCCATGTTGGTCCATATTCACACCGACACTGTAAAACTACAACCAACACCTGGTGGAGATAAGCTGCTTTAAACTGGTTGTGAAGTCAAGAAAAATAAAAATTTTGTCCAACCAGTGTTGTCATACAGTGGGTCCAAGTATATCAGACATGTTTCAGCACTGCTGCAGGTTTTTGTTTAGATCCTGTTTTGTCCTGATTTTAACATGAAATTAGAGCTTTTCAGACTTTTAATCCCTTTGTCATGTTTTATTAATGGATTGCAACCAAATAAACTTTAAATTTTATTGGAGTAATGTTTAACTATTAGGATCAGTACTTTGACTCTTGTGATGCAACAGATTACTTTGTCCACCCTAAGTACTCACAGGTGAACACAGTGCAGCTTTTAGCACTTTAACCAGATATTTCCCTCAAGACTTTGGTAGAGCAACAAATTGAGTGAACATACACTCAACAAGTGTCTGAAAAGACAAACCCCCTGAAGGCAATCCTATCTATGTGGAAAATCCAGGGTTATGTTGACATTTTTGTTGACTTTTAGTGGCCAAAAGCCAAAAACAAATAAGCAATATACAGGATTTCTCTTTCATTGAATTGAGTAAAGTGCTAAACTTCTTTTTTTTTAATCTTAGGTTGTTTTCTGTCATTTCAGGCCTACAGCATCCTGAGTGCAGCTGAAGGTAAAACTGTGTTTGTGGCAGACAAAGGACGGCTGGTTGGAAACATCACATGGTCAGAGGTGTGTGTATTCCTGATTTATTCAATATTTATTGATTTATCTGAGACTATTTGTCTTTTTTTTTTTAAATAACTCTCCTTTTTGTATTTTATTTTTTCAGATGAAGCGAATATTGGAGAGTTTGGCTGCAGAAATCTAAGCCACATCAAAAATGGGTTCAGCACTTCCATGTGAATACAACTCCATCTGATTAACATGCAACAAAGCCAGTGTCTAATATTAACGTCACTCCTTCATTCCCCGAGTGTGACGATGTTTGCACATGAACAAAACTGTAATTAACTGCTGGCTCAGATGATAAACATCCATTACAGCTTATTGTTCTGCCTTTTATTGTAATTAGCAGCATCTCGTCCACTGAATATCTCATTTACTGACGCGTCCTTTTTGACAAAGTAATAATAAAAGCATGTCTATCATAATAATGTTCAGTGGGCAGGGATATTTCAAACAGTGGTTCACTTAGTGAATTTTTTTCTCAAAGTCAGTTTGCAGGTCTTGGAGGGTCATGACTTTGAGACGTCTAAGATCTGAGATCAAGACCAAAATAAAGATGAAGCACTACTCTAAATGTTTAAAGACCATTTTATAAAGTGTAAATATGTTTGGATTTTGCTGCTCATGACTTGTTTTATTCACAGAAAAACATTTGTGTGCTTAAAGCGTCCGTGCACTAATTAATCTGGAGTTTTGAGCAATTGTATAATAATGACTGACCCAACAGCTCTATTTGTCTTCTGCATGTTTAAGCCTATTTGATTTTTATCTTGTATTGTAGAATAATAGAAGCATAAATAATGTCTGCCTAGACTGAAAACAAGCATCATTCTTTCTTTTTTTCTGCTCATCATTATTGTCTTTTTTTTCTTGGAAACTTTCCAGGAGCTTCCATACAGTTTTGTCCACTTATAACTTATTGGACTCAGTTCATGTGCAAAAGCAGATTTAGAAACTATAAACAGAGTTTATTTTTATATTTATAGACCCTTTATAAAGCATTTCACTTTGGTTTGCATGAATTACCAGATGAACTTATTGTAACAATAAAAGTATTGGAACGTTTTGCTTAGCATCATTGAATCCATTTTGTTGACAGTTAAAACTTGTCAGACAGTAAGTCATAACTTAATTAAAGTAGACAAATCCTGCTGTTAAATCCTTCTTTTTCACACTTAAATCATTCAGTAGGTGTCTAGTGGAACTGCAATGCTGTGATCTTATTGTAACTCCACAAGCCCCCCTGTCACCCCTTTTCTAAAGTTTTGAGGTTGTCTCTTTAAATCCAAACGAGGTGCTTCACACCCCGTCCCCCCCACCTCCAGCTTCCAGATGGGTCCATTCTAGTTTGATTGAGGGGTTTATGACTATATAGCAGCACAGAAACTTTCATTTACAAATTAATTAAAAGATGTCAACAAGGGACAACTTGTCCATCCAGTCTTTTGGAGCCAGAGTCTGACCCAGAACCAGAGGAGAATGAAGACCAACAAAGTGTAGATGATCCAGACCTTATTTAGAAGTTCTGTCACAAATACTGTGATGTAATCGTTCAGAAGACGTCATAGAAAATAGAGACAACTGAAGGGGTTGGAAAATATGAACCAAATATCCACACAGCACGAGGAAAGAATAAATTCTACTTTTCTGCCTCCTAGAGACTCCAAGTTCAAAACAAAATGCATTTAACAGCTACAATAAGAGGATTTTGAATGATATGTTTCATTTAACAGGTCATTAATCCTCATTAGAAAGCATACCACCTGCCACACTCCATGCCAGTTTTTAACTATGCTGATGAGAAATGACAAAGTTGTAGCAATTTTGTGCAATTCTGCAAAATGTGACGAGCGTTGGTCTGAAAACGTTAAATTCCAGGTCAATAGCTGTGAAACTGACTGAGTCATAGTAATTTTGTAGCCGTTTTGTGCAATCAGTTGGCTGTGGAGCCATCTTGAATCAGGCTGGCTTTCAAAAGTTAATCAGTTTGAGCTGTGATTACTTTGTGCAGGTTCCGTGAAAAGTCATGCAGTGGTTCATGAAATATGTTGGTAAAAGTAAAAAAAAAAAATACTACCTTTGTCTTTCCACAGTGTGAGACAACATCCATCTGAATATCTGTGTATTCTTCATGAAAAGTGGCTTTTTTATTTGTCGCACATCCGACACGTTATTTTCCGTAAGCCACCACAGATGTTGTTTTTTTTTTTTTTGCAGCGGAGCAATAAAAAAAGCCCTCATTACGCCTCCATTCTCCTGAAGCACGGCGATGACGGAAGTGATCACAGATAAGCCTTTGTTCCCGAACTCCCGCCATCTGATCCTGGATAACAATAGAGAGGCTCACGATGTCACTCTGTGCAAACATTTCCCCTGAAAGAATCAACGACAGGTATCTCCATTCAACATCCCCCTCAGTCTGAAACACACGTACAGCTGTGCCCCCCACCCCCCTCCCTCTATTTGTTTATCCTCATCTTTTCTCCTCATCCTCGCACCTGTGGCTCTCAGACAGCAAAGTGTGAATGATGGCTAATCACAGCTCAGACTCAGACACTTAATTGGATGTGCGATTTAAAAAAAAAATTAAAAAAAAAACTCTCAGGTTCAGTTGAGAAACCTCAAAGGAAGGTGTCATCGCCACCTAATCGAGATGATCTCCTTGCTGTGTCGGTGTGAGAGAAAACAGATTCAGAGCACAAACAGACACATAATAAAACCGATGCTTTATAACAAGATATTTACACCTGTGTCGTTCAGTTCTTTACAGCTCAGTTCTGCACTTAGAAAATTAAAGATATTACAGTTTAACTGTACATTCACAAAAGTGTCGGCCTAAACCAAAAGAAAAATACTATTTGGAGTCTTTGTGTTGGAGGATGAGGCCTTTAAATCTTCCCAGAAATATATATATATTTTTTAAAGCTCTTGAAGTGTCTGCTTTGACTTTCAATATCAGTTGTTGCTGGTGGTTGAGTCTTAAAGTCTCAATGAGTCTGTCTCCACAGACCGCCGTGGGAAACGCTGGCCTAGTTGTAAAAAACATCATCCTCCGACAGCGAGCTGCTGTCTACGTGTCTCACGGCGGCTTCTACAGTCAGCGTGTTTCTGTCCTCGAAGGGCGGGTCCGCGTCCCGCAGAGCGCTCGATGGCGGGGACGCCGAGTCGACCGGCGGCGGGTGAACCAGGCCGGACAGGTAATCGTCGCCGTACGCCTGGGTGTGAAAGCTGTAGAGGTGCTGAGGAACGCCGACGCTGCCGCCGTCAAGGAGGTACTTGGACAGGAAGTGGCTCTGTGCAGCTGAGGAGGGAAAGCGGAGTCAGACACACAAAACTGGGTTAATGTCTTGATACACACTCATGACCAAAGCTTATAAGAATGACAAAGTTACTGGTTTTTTACAAGGTTTTGTATGTTTCTGGTTACTTCCTGCTTTTTTAAAGCCTAACCCTCACTACCAGGGACTTTGAATTTGCACAATAAGCTGTTCAAACAATTAATTGGTTGTTTACTTTTGATTGATACCTCTTTTGATCAACTGGGTTCATCTATAGACTCTCCAGAGCACAAAATGTGTGACAAAGCCCCTCATGTCCCACCTGTCCGTATGATTGATTGATTGATTGATTAGAATCGTCCAATCAGCTCTGAGCTTCATTCTGACGCCACAGCTGTGAAGCCAATCAAGTTACATTTTATTCAATATGCAGTTTTGGAAATAAAAAAAGGTTAATGGTTATAGTGTATTTTAACTTTAGATTGTTTCAAAGAGGTGGGCAATATAGTTACATTTAATTGAGTAAAAAGTAGTAGTTTTACTACATGGTACCTTTTGATTTAATTGGGTTATATTATTTTGAAATATTGCTACTCTTAAGTAAAATTTCTGACTACTCCACCGAATGCAAGTAACTTCCCTGAATGAAGAACCAACATGCTTTAACCAGAATATACATACTGTAAGCATTAACTTCATAATATGGAAAATTCAATTCGAAAAAGGGTTTCTTCTGCTGGAATTTGTTATTTTGTAATCTTGTTATATTTTGTAATAATATTTTAGTCTTTAAAAACACCAGAATTTTCACAAAACTTTTTGTTTTTTTGTCAGTCTGATGTCATCATTTAAAATGTAAAATCAGATGTCATGATCAGTTACCCAGGTAGCCTCTTTACAAAATATTATTTTACTCTTGAGGAATTACTTTTACTTGAGGATGAATATGTTAAAGTGGTGCTACTTATATTTAAGAACAACGTTTGGGTACTCTACACCCCTCTGTTCTTTTGTCATATTTTCTGAGGGAAATAAAAATGTGAGCATTCCACAAGTCAAGACAATACGGTTGATGCATAAAGTCAGTTTTTGTCGTGTTTTTCAAGACTTAGCATTTTGCTCTGATCAGCTTCTGGGACAAATCCTGAGGAATACAGTTTTGTTTGTCCATCCACATTGTGTGAACTGACCTCAAGGCTTCAGTGGGATTAAAGTCTGCAGAGTTTCCTAACCATGGACCCACTTCACATTTTCCTTCTGGCACGGTGCTCATTCATGTCGAAATAACCAGTGTTTGAATGGTTGGTACCATTTATTTTATTCATGGTTGTCGTTCCACATGTGAATGTGGGTCATTGTTTTGTCCAGATGACCCAAACAACTGGAAAGAGGTTTCCTCACCTTCTAACTGTACGTTTCGACGCCCCCCTTCCTGATCCCACAGCTGAATCTACCACTCCTGCCATTTGATGGACTTTCTTTTTGCCCTTAAATCTCTTAATGATTGATCAGCGATATTCTTACCTTTGAAGTCCTTTTTGTACAAAGCACTAATGACTGCATGGTTTTTTTTTGCAGGTAACCATGGTTATCCCTCTTTTTAAAGCATTCAGTCTGCTGTTCTTGTTCTTATCAACAGCAGTGTTAGAAAATGATGTCAGCAGTGAAAATGTTTTAAAGGGGATTAATTCATTTTCATGGCAAAGACAGATATTTTTATCAGCTCATTCTTTCCTTCTGGAGTTTGTGCAAATCATCATCATTAAAACCTCAGGCACCTTTGACGTGATATTTTGTGTCATTCTCCAAACTTTCAGCCACGAGTGTTAATAACAACAGATGATTTTTCTCCGGCTGTTTGAGTCGATGCGACACAAAGTCACACAAACGCTTCTCGTTGAGATAAAAGTGAGCTGTCACAGTTGTGAACCAGCTGCTGCTCAGCATGTTGCAGTATAATCTTAATAACACACGACTGTTAATCCCTTGGAACAGAAGAAACTCAGATGAGCAGCAAACATAATGTTCTGTTTGATATGAAAGTCACTGAAAATCTCACCTTTTATATTTTAATTTACATATAGATGGATAGAAGTAAAAAAAAAACATACAGATTTATTTTTCATAATACAGCCCAGAACAGCAAAGATAAATATATTTTTTAGTAATAACTACAAAGTAACACTGCTGCTATAGTGATAAAATGTTGGCCTTTAATCTCGATGAGGAGTGGGCAACTGGTGGCCTTAGCAGTAGCAGCTA
>JAUBOC010000181.1:21578564-21595588 GCA_032275365.1 Anablepsoides cearensis | reverse complement strand
GTGATATCAGAATGATCCAGGTATCAAAATGTAGCTTTTAAAGTCAGGAATCTGAAAATGTAATTAGGTCAATTTGATCAAATTTGACTTGATCCTCATTTCAATATGATTGGTCACAAATGACTCTAAATCAGTTTTAAAAAGGCAAAAATGCAAAAGTAGCTCCAAAGTTGTGTGCACAACAGAGACATGCAAGCAGCTTCTGAAGTACGATGCATCCATAATCATTGTCAAATTGCATTGCAACATATTAAATTAGAATCAAATTGTGAGGCAGTAGATTTCCACCAATACAAATTTCTGTCTCAGAAAACAAGAATAAAAAGGTCCATCATTAAATCATTTGACTGCTTTTATATCACTAGCACATACTGCAGCACCCCCTGCAACCATTTCTCTCTGTGTTCTGAGCTTTCAAAGGCATCCAGACTCTGGTGCAATGCATCCATTCAGACAGAAGCGCTCCTTTGATAAAGGCTGGCTATAGACTGTGTTTGCCAAGCCAATTTAAACACTAAGAAGGAGGTGGCTGCACAGGCTACAGTCTGCTACAGTACAAGCCCAGGTCAACTTCACAAAGCGCCTGTGACCTCGTACAGAAAGAACCCAACGCCTCTTATCAACAACAATGTGCCACTCTGGGCTAATTTCCTTTCAAAAGGCCCAAACGCTCAGTTGAATGCAACCATTGCGCAACGACAAGACACATTCAACACAAATTCCTTCCTGGTGAGTGCCAGGACACAGATCCAGATAAAGAGAAAGGGACAGTTGGCTACAGGAGGACAGAAAAAGAGGGGTGAGGAGAGAGTGAATGTGAAGGGCATTTGGAGGCCCCACAAAGGAAAAGCAGAAGAATGAAACAGGAAGGCACTGAAGGATGGTGTACTGTGACAGATTACCAGAACAGACAGGACAAGCAAGGCCAGCAGAGAAGGCGGGTAACTCACCGTCTGCGCAGGAACAGAATCACGATCACCAGGATCAACATTATCGCTCCTCCGACCGCTGCGGCCAGGATGACTGCAGTTTTGTTGAGTTGTCCTGCAAGAAAAATAAACCGGACATCAAACATCCCCGTTTTAAAAACAAAACCCACAGGCTTCTTCGTGTGAGGTTCTGCTCCGTACCTTCGGGTGACGTCTCAAACTGTTCCTCCCCGCTGGGCACTCCGGACCTCCCATCACTGCTAAAGGCCTGAACTTTGACCAGGTAGGCAGTGTCTGGAGCCAGATCGCTGATCTGAACTGAGTTCTTCTCCAGTTTGAGCACAACGTACGTAGTCACATCATGTTTGTTGTCCTGGGAGGTAAGAAATACATTTTGTGTCACTGCTAAACATAGACGGACCACGCTAAATCTATTTTATGTTCTTTTACATTTACTTTTAAGGTTCTATCTGGAAATATAACAAAAAGTCTTGTTCACCTTCTTGCGGTAAGCAAGCTCATAGCTAACAGGCAGAGCCACAACTCGTGGAGATACGTCCCAGGAAATGGACAAACTAGTGGAGTCCCGTTCAACCAGTCGCATGGAGGTGATTTTGGGTGGTTCTGAGAGCAAAGAGGAGAGAACATTTGAAAATTGTTAGGATGAGGAAAAACTAAACAAGTAAAAAAAAACGACCATGAAAAATAACCGTCTTGGTCGTAGCTTTATAAATAATTTCGTTATTGATCACACAAAATATTTCAAGGATCTCAGGGCTGAGAGTTCGCACAGGGAAAGACTTTCAGATATTACCACATCAAACATTAGCTCATTATATGTAAAATTTACAGGCTAATGCTGTGTTCCAGTTGTCCTCGGAAGTCGTAGTTTCACACATCTGAGTTGTAATTTTACACAGGAACGCCTCCCTGATGTTATTTCGAGTGGTGAGGTTGGTGCAACACGACCATACTCTGCCTGAGCATGCATTACGTCATCATTTCAACATGGCTGCTTCTCGCGTCAACAGAGTGAAACTCTTTCCTTTTACAGATTTTAGCATTTCTGCGTTTACTTTACATTAAGTCTGTCGTACTTGAAGTACTTTATAGCGATAATTAGGAGTTGTGTTTTAACACTGTTTGTACTATTGTTGTGTTAGTGTTGCAGAACAAAAAAAGACAAAAGCTCTTTTTCCAAAGATTTGACAAGTTTCAAACTTTAACTGAGGTCAGTCCGGAGTCAGAATTTCGAGTTCGTTAACACTGGAAGGCAGCATTAGAGCCATGTTTATGTTTGCTGAAGCTGCTTTGCTGTAGCGGCCATCTTTCATTTTATTTACCTCAAAATCTACCTCTAAAGATTACTTTTTGAGAGTTTCATTAACTGTGTTCTGATGTAAAATCTGATATTTTGCTTAGGCAAAATAAACACATAAAGCCACATAAACAAACAGAAAAAAAATGTCCTTGCCTGACATTTGCAGCAATAAAAGCAAGGGGAAAAAGTAGAAAACACCTATCCCCTTGTGCACCTCCGTCCTGAGGCACAGTTTGATTTACAGAGCTGTCACTGAATCTCAGATAGCATCTGTCATTACAGCACAACAGATTGCATCGCTGCCATGTTTCCTATCAGTATCCCTCACCTGTGTAGTGCAGAGACGTAGTCAGAGAGGAGGAAGATGGCGGCCTGGCGGCTCGAGGTGCTGCTTGACTACCAAACACAGACACACCACTGAGCGTCTCCACGGTGAAGGTGTAGTTGAAATGAGCATCCAGCTCACTCACTGACACCCTGGTGTCAGTCAGGCCCGTGCTGGCGGGGTCGAAGCGAATTTTCTCTCCGCAGGGCTGGCAGGCAAAGCTCTCACATCGTTGGCACACAACGTTGTAGGTGATATCGTCTCGACCTCCAGTGTTTACAGGAGGCCTCCAGGAGAGGAGGAGCTTTCCCGTAGAGTGAGGGGAGGGGGTGGCCACAAGGTCCTGAGGTGCAGAGGGGAGGCCTGATGAGGACAAATGAAGGAAAGATGTGTTAGATACAACAGTAAGATGATTTTTAGTTCAAATAAACCCCAGCATCCCTCAAAGGAATGTTTATTATTCACCTTTGCTAACAGAATATTTTGTATTTTTGTGTTTTTTAAGCTCAGCCTGCTGTAGCATCCATCTTAAATTGGGTTAACTCCAAAGGTTAATTACAGACAGACAAAATAAAATACTAAATAAAAATAATTCTTTCACTTTTTTTTTAATTTTCAGCATAATCTTCACCTGAACATCGTCCAGTGATGGGGTCTTCAGGAGCCCGGTAGAACCCGTTCACACAGGGACAAGAAGAAGCCCCAGCCGTCAACCCCTGGGTGTTGGCAGGACACGGCTCACACTTGTCGCTGAACGCTTCAGCTTTGAAGAAGCCAGGCTGACATTCTGCAAAGATAAAAACAACATTTGTAACCAATAATCATCCAGACAAAAGACAATAACAACTTCCGGCAGCATCCCAAACGACACCGAGCAGAGCCAGCTCCTTCAGATCAATCAATCCCCTTTGAAAGACCAGTAATGGTTTGAACTTTTCACCTTCCAGTGCAACCCTCAGAGGTCAAGGGGGACACGTTATTATGTCAAGACCACATTTAGACAAGGGATAGAAAGATGGGAGGAAAATCCTGTGCAGGACTCTGCAGAGTGTTGACTTTACTCATTAAAACTCCATCCAGTCCAAATAAAATGCTCACGAGCCCAACCCTGAAACACAATCACAGACTCCCTGCTTTGCTTGTACTCCTACTTGCTGCTTTTTCTTCCAGCAAACACCCGCTGCTGTTTCTTTCTTGCAGTCTCAGGAAACACTACCAGTATTCCTACATTCCACAACAATAAGTCAGGTTTTTGTCAACGCTGAGGTACAAAATAGAAGAATAAACAATCACTAAAGCACCACAGAGTTGAAACTCAATAGTCTGGTATACTTTTATTAGACGCTTGTGTGCCTTCTTTGAAACAGTATCAGCGAGACAAGTGGCTAATTTCACACGTCTACAGTAACGCTAAATAAAGAGATGCAGGTAGACTGTCCATCTGTGTGCAGAAACAGTGAAACCTGAACTTAATACAGTGTGAAATTTAGTTCGGACTGCATCATAAAGGAGAGTGAAAATGAGACGGCTGCCCTTTAACGCTGCAATAGCATTCCAGTGGCTGCTGCTCACATCCTCACACCATTGCACACACACACACACACACACACACACACACACACACGTGCATGTACGGCATACAGGCACCCACAGCCGCATGTATGCACAAAATACACATACATGCATGAAAAGCACTCTTGGACACATGGGTATTCGGGCATCAGGAGGGGGATTATGTCGACTGCCTGTCACCTGTTCATGTCCCTCTGCTACACACACACACACACACACACACACACACACACACACACCATTCGTTCTTTCCAAGTTATTTTGCTTGGAGGGTTTAAATAGCTCATGACAGATGTTAAAAGATGTTGACAATGTAAATGAGTTCCAATATTTGGGTCAAAGGACATCGGAAAATGACGCAACATGAACCAAAAGAAACAGACATAAAAGTAAAGAAACTGTGTGGTAAGGAAGAGATTAGATATTGTAGAAACAGATCATGCTAGCCAAATGAAATGAGGCATTTCAAAGTGTGAGATTCAAGTTACACCAATGCTGCTGTCTGGGAAATTTCAATGAAACATTCAGCCAAAGGCAAACACGGTTTGCAAGGCCAGATTCCAACAGAGGCTAATTGAAAAGCAGCTCCAAGGACAAAGACAATATCAGACTCACTCAGGAGATACTGTCTGGGTCTACGGTTGCCTTTCAGCGAGGCTAAGTTGAGTGGAGCTCTTTTGGAAGCCACAAGTGACCACACACAAGACGGAAAGCACAAGCTCCATTTAGGTCATATCAAGGAGATTTACTCAATCGAATATGAGCCTAATTTCAACTTGGGCCTTTTATATAATTGAGGTTCACTAAGCTGATGCAGAACATATGTGGGGAGGTGTGCAGGATCTAAAAAGAATGACAACAATAGTGCCATGAAACAAAAATGACCTCTGCCAAAGAAAAGTTTGCGTGTTTGCCCAATAGGATTGCATTAGGGAATGCAGACAGCATCTTTGTTTGTTCTTGGCCAGCTGTTTCATTTATAACTGCTGCTATTCATTAACACAAATTAGGCAGAAGACCGACGAGGCAGAAGAGAGGTGGGTGGAAGAACAGAAGGTTTAAGAAAAGAAGAGAGGAATACTGTATCCTGCTGAGGACTGAAGAAAGAAAAGAGACGGGCCAGGGCGAACTCCTGCATTGAGAAGAGGGAACAGCTGTTGCCTCAAAACCCAATTCATTCCCCTAGCTCTCCTCCTCGTAATCCCCAAATTCCTCGCTTCCTTGCTTTCTCCCCTCCTAGTCATCCCTAAAAGGGCTCCCAGCTAACCCATTAACATTACTATTCACCACTGACCAGCAGGCAAGAAGAATGCTCTGCCATTCAAATGCTGAAAAGGAAAGAAAAAAAAAAAACATACACACACAAGCATTGCAGATGGGGATAGCTGAAATGCCACATGGCAACTGAACAGAAGAGGATGACCCTCCTTTTGGTGTTACAGTGCCGGCTGCAATGCATCATAGTCAGTCCTGTGGAGATGATAGCCTTAAAACAGTGTGCTGCCTCTATAATCAAGATGCATTCCAGTGCACACCACCCAACCGGACGGCCTGGAGCCGAGTGCCTCCAGTGCAGCTTCAGGCTTGTCCACATGGAAACAGCATTTTGTGGATATGATTTTGTTTTCATCGTTTCAGCCTTGTTTCCACACAGAAACAATGTTTTACAAGCCTCGTGATTTAGTTTTAAAAATGGGTTCTGGAGTGGGAAAAAAAAAAACTTGAACCCTTGTGTTTTTGTAGACATTCTAAACGCAACCTTTTAAAAATAATACTGTCGTAGAACCACCTACTGCCTAATCCAAGACCACAAGCATGTTAGACTTATATGCCATTGGCCCAACTACAGCAAAACCTTGGTACACTGTATTACTTCAAGTGTGGACAAGGCTTCAGCTTTAGCCAAGTTTTCTGTTGTGACTGTGAACAAGTTTGTTACTCAAACGAGTCACAGCAAACGAAACTTTAGGAGTCTCTGCCGGGGGGGGGTTAACAAGACGGTTCCTCGTCAAATAAGGAAAAACCCAGAGAAAGCGAGCTTCCTTTTTCCATCAAAAAGCCGGGGGGTTGGATTGTTGTTGGACACAACAGGAAGCAGGCAGCTGACGCAGCCTTCCTTCCTAAAGCAGCCAATCAAAGCACGGACGCACAGGGGAGCACGACCTACACAAGAGCCAGTGCTGAAACTAAGAGTCCTGAGTCTGAATAATAACCGAAAAGGAAGTGAAAATATGTTGACCCAACGTGACAACAGGCACTGGACACATGAAGCGGGTTCTTCGATGAGTGATCCCACAAACATCTGAAAAGTCAGAGTGGCCATTTTCTCTCCCTCCCATTTGCTACAAAGCGAGGAACTGTTTGTCATTTGAGAGGCCCCCATGTGCCTTGAGTGGTCCCGTGTTTGTTTATAGAGAATGAGTGCAGGGGCCTGTTACATTCAGGGAGTCTGAGTGACTCTAGAGCCTCCGAGGGTTCCCCAGTTTGTCAGTGGACTTAGATGGATGAGACGCCGACAGTGATGAATGCCTGCTCGTGTAGGTGGAAAAATGGGTAACATGGTGGCTTGACAACAGAAATCACCCCCAGGACACGAGGAAGAAGTGGAAGGGTGGCCCCTTTCCCCCCACCCCCCCGACAATCCAGCCCTGTGCTGGGCTTTAAAAGGCAGAGAGGTCATGTCTGCCTCAGGGTAGCTGCGAGTTAAACTGCGCATGGCTTTACACAGAGTCACCGGCCAAGTAAAACAAACACATGCTCACGCTGACGAGAAGGAAAAAAAAAAGGTCAATTCAGAGGTACGGCCAGAGAGTAAAAAAGATCTTAGAAAAATAAAACCACGCAAGGAATAAACACAATGTCAGATCTATATCGGAGCAGGCCTCGGTCATTTCTGGAGGCCAGTGAGGCCTTCCTTTGTCTTATTTATTTCACTTCCCCTCTTTTCATCTTCCAACTGGACAGGTCTGGCTGTAATTGCAATATGTCATGTCGTGTTGTTTATATGAAGGGTGACAACGCCTAATTAGCCATTCGGGGTACCTGGATTTGGGAAACAGAGGGGGTCTCTGACGGGGGAGGTGTACCTGGTAACATGAGCCACAGGGTCACTGCGGTAGAGGAGGGGAGGGGGAGATGTTGGAAGTGTGTGCATGCGGTTTGTGAAAGGGGGGAATTGGGGACATTAGTCAAAAAGATTAGCTGACCAGCGAAGCAGCTGTAAGGGCATTACATCTGTTTTACAATTACACCCAGGCTTTCATCTGGGGCTGTTAACAAACACAATAAATTCCCCTGATCCCCTTTCTCCTTTCACTCCCCATGTTGTCTCACAGTGACAGGAGGAGGGACGCGAGGACGAGAAGGGGAGACGAGGGGTTACAAACCCTGCTTAGAAAGCTCTAAAGTCACGCAGCTCTTTTGAAGAAACCAACAAGATCACACCGCTTCCCAGAAGTCTCAGCCTACTGGTTTGTTTTTCCAAGTTCCTCTGTCAGTTCCAGACAATCAGGTGGCAAACACAACACTATCACACTTCTGCAAGCCAACAGGTCATGGATGCTAACGACTGCTAGCTTCCTGACTGGGAGGGAGGGGTGGGGGAGTGCCAAAAACAAAACAAAATGCACCAATAAATGAAAATAATTAAAAAAACAAAACTTATCAGGCAGGATGACAAAAATTAAAAGCAGCTGAGCGGAGTCCGGACAGCACTGAGTGACAATCAAAAGCCCTGAGCCAACAGGTCGGGGAGTCACCGGGGGGATTAGGTGACCTCCGGTTTCCGCTGTGGGCTCGTCCTGTTAGCAGCGAAGCCTGGGTGGGTGGGTGTTGAGCTGTGCTGGGGGGGGGGGCTGAGGGGTGGTGGCGAGGTGGATAACTGACTGATTGCAGGGAAGGAAAGTGCTGACCTCACACACCACCAGCAGTACAATACAATGCGCTTCACATAGCTCTGCGCCCCTCCCCACCACAACACACACATACATATACATACATAAATACAGCCTGCAGGATCAGGAATGTCACCAAGAGGAAATATGTCCCCAACTTTTACAGCACAACAACACACGCACTCAAAAAATAAAATCTCCTAACTGTGGAACAAGAACAAGTCACAGAGTAAAGCTACAATATTTAACCAGATCAAAAACTAGTTTTTCTTGCCTGCTTGTCACCACGCATTACAAAATTTGTTTGCATATAGGGAATGACTGTCACCAAATGATTAAAGATTCTTTATCCATTTTTATTCCTAAAACATTACAGCCCAAATTGTTTTGATTTATACATATGGTCTCAATAGAACAATCACGGTGTTCACGCTTTTGAAGCCACCTCTGCACTCGCCTCTGTAATCCGCATTAAACCGTCAAAGGGCCCATCAGATCTCCTCTGTGCTACATTTTTTTTATTATTATTGTTGCAGTTATTGCAGCTTAACAAGATGGTGCATGACACCACTTGAAAGTGCCTTCAGAGGCCTCCCCCAATCTAACCACCTCCCTAAAGTTCAGCCTGCTGAGCAGACGCTGCCTTGGCACGGCATCTGAGAAATCCGCAAATTAAAGTAATCAGAGGTTTTCAAGAGGCAATGAAAAAAAAAAAGAAAAAAAAGAAAAGCTATATATATTAAGCCTGTTCAGCGTTGTACGATAAGACAGTGAGTCAGCTGTTTGGAGACCAGCTATGAAGACCAGGAGTCAAGGGAAATTGGTGGAGCAGAAAATTTCTGTGTGGGGATTATCCTGCTGGAGTGAGATGATTCCATTATGTGAAATCCACCTTAAGCCTGTTCAATCAAATCTGGGAGATTTCGAGGAGTGGTGCTGCATTTCTTTGTACACCCAACATGCGATAAGCTGCCCAAGACATTGATTTAATTATGATGAACTATTGCTGGCTGTAGATACAAGCAGATAAAAAAAAAAAATTAATTCTGGTCATAAAAATACTTTATTTTTCTTATCCTGATAAAGCTCATAAAGACAAACAAGGGGCTAAAGTCAGTATCTTATTGGGCTACAACTGTAGGGGATTACTTGTCCACCCAAATTTGATGAAAAAAAAAGGCAAATTTTCACAAACCACTCTGAGGTTCGGCCACTATCAAGCTTCTTCCAGTTGATGCATTGTTCTGATTCAGCTTCTATTTATCCTTACGAGTCAGTCAGAGAGAAATAAGTGTACACAATCTAAATAACCTCATAAGGGCCATGTGAAACGGGATGTTTAAACTCTTTTGGTGTCAAATTCATGACCTGCACATTAGCCAAAAATAACAGTCGCCGTGTGATTTTGTGTGTAACATGAACACAAAACAAGGAGAGGAAAAAAAAAAAAAGTTTGTCTGGCTCTTGGTTTGTTGTAGTTGGGGCAGCTTGCACAACAGTGTGTATTTCTCTAGTAAACAGCACAGAGTTCTGCAAAATAATCACGGGAATAATGTGTTGAGATAAGAAACGACCAAATAAAGCACTAGATGAGAAGCAGAAAATTGAGGCCGGTCCTCCGAGAGATGGGGAGGATGTGGGGTGAGGGGCAGAAAGCGATTACACAAATGCAGGAGGAGGTAGCAGAACCAGTAGTTACTTCACTGAAAAAAGCCCAAACACACCTAAGTCAATGACTACCTGAACAAATCACTCACCACAGTGTGCAGTTACACTACAGCTTAGACACTGACCGTTTGTTACATCAGCTGAGTTTGGAGACACAGAAGGAAAAAAGTGGGGGAGAGAAAAAATCGTTTACTGGAACCTCCTTTGGCAAAGTAATAACTTTACTGGAATTCAGTGGACAGTTGTTCCATCGGGATGACATTTTCTTCGGGCGTCAAACTGCCCCTCTGCGCTCCAAAATGTTCTGCACCGTGTCTCCGTTTATATACAGAGCCTTGTGTAACCATAACGTTGGATTAAGTCCTGTTTGCCGAGGCTTTATGGGTAGCTGGTGAGGTGTTTACCAGGACAGTGCAGCGCAAACCCGAGGATCAGCCGAGGCGCATCGAGACGAGGAGTGACGCACAGTCAGTAAATTGTACCAGTGAGAAAAATGGCAAAGAAAAAGAACAAGACATGAGTCACAATTTGAAACTATAGAGGGTTCATATGCAGGTATGTTTGCTTTTATCCCGCATAAAGAAAAAAAGACAGGCGAAGTTGTGCAACTTGTAAAGCAGTTGCCAAATGGATAAGTCATCAGAAAAACAAAATAAAATGTTTTTGTGCACATAGAACACTGTGCAAAGATTTAATCCACCCCTATGTCAAGGATCCAGTGTTTTAAAAACATTATCTTGATTAGTTCTCAATTTGGAAGTTTTTTATTATTAGGACAGTTCCTATTTTTCATTGAACAAAATATAACAACAGCCTAACTTAAATGCATATATTTTTAGTGAAGTTCTTCTAAGAGTTGGTAAATATAACATACAGATTAGGATTCCTGCTTCAAAAACTAAACTGTGGGCTACAATGTGGTGGCTGCAGCAGCTGCTACTGCATCTTCATTTCACTTCCTGGTTTTTGCTTAAGTATGTACAGGCATGGCCAATTGTTGTTGTTTTTTTTGTTTTTTTTGCAGCAATTATTGGCTGACTAAAACTGGTCTGCAAATTAGTTCTTTTTGAAAGTCATGTTTTTAAGAGAAGTAAAAGTAAAATCTAACAAAGACCTGAGAGATGAATCATACTTCAGTTTATCATCTACTGAACATCAATTTTCAGTTCTAGCTTTTTGGAAATCACTCGCTGTTGAAAAAACTCAATTTTATGAGTCAATTTGTGTTATCACTTTTTTTTTTAATTCAACTAAGATTGGGACAAAATGTGTCTTTGTGGCCAGCTACTGGTGAAAAAAAAAAAAAAAAAAAAAAAATCACATTTATAGCATGTTTTATTCCAAGTTTTCCTGTTTGCAAAAACACTGGTTCATCTTTTACATTTAAAAGAAAATAAAACCATTATCTGAAAAATGGTCATGTGCTCGAAGGACAAAATGAGTGCATTGTTGATTAAAGATATATTGTCCTTGACCACTTTAAAAGATTACAAGAAAGCCTGGCTCCTTGAAAATAAAGAGAAATAAAAGACAAATCTCTATATTGTGTAAAACTTACTGTTATAGCTAGAATAATAAAAGAAACATTATTTTAAAAAGGCTCAAAGGTATTTTAAGAGCATGACAAAAAAGTCTCAGTAGTCCATCAATCTTGTGGTTGTGGTCGTGTATAATTCATTATGAGGATCTGTAATCCTTTCACTGATAACAAAGCCCTTTTTGTGTTTTGCCACTGCCTCTTGTTATGATTAATATAACCTCTGAAACTTTTACACGTTTCTGCTCCACAGGACATTTTTTTATCTTTAGTTTGTTTGTCAAATATGAAGTTAGCGAAGGCCACTGAAAATAGACAGCCTCATTTAAAAGAAAAAAAAAAAAAACACACTAAGATTTGAAAGACAAGCCAAAAATACTGCCTCGCTGAGAGCTGATGAAGAGACGGAGACAAAAACCAGAGCTCAGATCTCTACTTTAACACGTCCCGTGGGGTTGAAGAGCTATAAAACTGAGTGAATACATCGTAGAACATGGAAAATTTCAACCTAAATAAGAGAAAAAAAGCACCACAGTTAAAGTTTATGTGGCTGGGGTTTCTTTTTTTTCCCTCCCAAAGCAGCAATCCATACAGGAAAGAAGTGGGGAGAATGATTAACTGTGTGTCTGTCGGAGATTCCTTTAAGAGCCCTCCTTTTACCATTTGTCTTGGCTCGGCGCTGCAACCCTGTGATTCATTTCCATCTTCATCTACAACGGCCCTCATGCATCTCAGATCTGTCGTTGCACTTCATCCTGGTAGTTCTCGTGGGGTGGGGGTTTCTTTGTTTAGCCGTTTTAATGCGGGGGCTTGACCCGGACCTGTGTTACCCCCACCACCATCTCCCCACCACCTCAGCACCTCCTGGGAATTCCACAGGTTTGCAGTAATGTTGGGAGGATCTTTCTCAGCAAACTGATCAGGAATTTACCAACTTGGTGGGGGGGGAATGGGTAGGTGGAGGTGGGCTACATCTCTCCCTCCCTCTCTCTCTCTCTCTCTCTCTCTGGGAAAACACAGCACTTCATTGTTCTGCTACCTTTGCATTCCAGTCCTCACCTCTGTCCGTTTAAAAAAGTTCTCACCACTCCTCTAAATACAACCTCTCGCTTTTGGATGCTTTCTCATTCCTCGCCTCCTCCCCAATAATCTCACCTGTTTATTTTTTTCTTCCTGCGGATAAAAACGATACACTGACAGAAACCTTCAGCTCCTTTGTCAGGCTGTTGCCAATGGGAGGGAAAACGAAGTGGGGAGGCACATCTATTATAACCGGGTACCGTGTGTGAATTTATAGCTGCAGTTTGATGTGTGTGTGTGTGTGCGTTTCAGGTATTTCTTTGAGGGTGTTTCAACGTTGTGCAAGTGTGAGGGTGCAAACAAAGGAGGTGAAGAAGGAATATCACTTAGGGGCTGATGGGAGTCTTCAGGTGGTTTGTCATGGAGCAGATCTGAACAGGCCCTCACATGCCACCCGGTGCTCCACGTTCACACGAACACACACACGAAAGCTAAGGTTCAGTGTGTATAAAAGAGAGGGGGGGAGGAAAAGATGGATGTGGGGATATGCGGGGGGTGAACATGCCTGATCACAAGAAAGAGGGGTGGGGAAGGTGGGCTTTGGCTTTTTGTGATGCATGATATGAACAAAGTCAGAGAGGCTCAAGAGTTTTATCCCTTCTCCTCCCTTTTCCTCCCATCTGCCTTGAAAACGCCAATCCATCAAGTACAGTAACTCCTCTGCTTCTTTGATGCGTTTCACAACAATAAAGGTCTTCTTTACAGTGAGTTAAAACACAACTGATTACAAAGTCTAAAGTCTGAGTTATGACTGGAGTCGCACCAAGTTAAGGCAGCGGGAGATAATGAGGGAATAGGAAACCACCTGGTGCAACATGAACAAGATAAGGTGCTGTAAAAAGCTAAAGTGTTTGACTGAAGGCATTCAAAAGATTCCATTTACATAATTGTCATGGCTGCGGTCAAAATAAAACACCATAAAAAAGTGAGGTTGGCTGAGCTGCTGAACAAGTGTTTTTAAAAGAAATACACCGAATTTCTAAATCAAAAAACTTTTATCTTTGTGTTCATCTTCATCAAAAAGGTGTTTGTTTAAAACACACAAAAAATGACATTTTAGAAAACATTTCAATAAAAGCTGCATCTTAAAAATCAAGAAAAATTGTTTTTTTTTTGTGAACAAAATATTCATTTATTTTTGCAGATTTAAAACTATATTATGGTTGAGCTCTTCCGGCTGTGTTGCCTGATATATTACAGTAATTTCAGCTTTAGTGTTTTAAAATTTCTTGTGTTTAGAGATGTTTCGGTCCGTTTTTTTTTTTCAGCTTTACAGGCGATTGGGTCATTAAGGAAAACGTTACACAAAGTATGAAGCAACCTAAGACCAAATTAGGACGTACTTTCACAAACTGTTCCAAAGATCTGCAATAATTACAGCTGAAATTTTAAAGCGAGTTTCCCCTCTTTTCCCCATTTGAGGTCAGGGATTGTGCCAGGACATGTACCAGAACGGCTCGGCATTCTTCCTACTGCGGAGGAGTCGTGTTAGCTGGGGGGCAGAATTCCACCGAGCCGTGATAATAGCACCTATGATAAATATTTGTCGTGCAGACCTGTTTTATTAGCTGCGGCAATTAGAACAAGGATAAACCGTGTTTGTAAAACCCACTGTAAAGGGAGCTGCATCCTTTAGGGTAGAAGTACCTGAGGGTGGAAAGGTGTTCTTACCTCGACATGAGTCTTCAGCTTCTTCAAAGCCAGGCTTGCATCGGCACTGCTTTACTGGTACCACCCATTCACCGTGCAAAGTACAGTAGATCTGAGGTAACTTTTGGCTCTCGGCGTTCTCCACGCACTTCCCGCTCACCTCCTTGAGCGCCTGGTTCTCTCTTCCGGCGACGGTCTCGGGGAACACCGCGAGGCTCTTCACCGTGGCCGGGCAGGTTTTGTAGTACACCCTGACCGACACGATAGCAACGCACGCTCCGATGTCCTGAAAGGCCAAGTAGAAGCCCTTCTGTGACAGGTTCTCCACAGTTTTGGTCTCCGTGTTGATGTGCATTTCGTTCTTCTTGGTGATCTCGTCGGGAGCAATGGTGGCCACCTTCTTAAACTGGCCCTTGTGGAAGGTGGTGCCCACGTCGGCGTCCGACTCCATCACGAAGAGGTTGAAGGTCTCCTTGCAGGTCAGCGAGGCCCCGTCGAACGAGTTGCAGTCGCGCACGATGAACTGCAGCTCCACGAAGACCCGCGAGGCCGAGGCGTGCCGCTGGATGAAGGTGGTGCGCACCCAGTTGTCCTGCTCGCGCTCATCCACGTTGCAGACGTAGTAGGTGTAGAACTGAGAGCCGTTCAGGGTTCTCTGGTGGACCTCCCACTGCAACGAAAACCGCACAAACCAGAAAAGGTTAGGAGGTAGAAAAACTAGGGAGCTCCTAACCACGCCGGCTGAACCAACACTCAAAGGATCGTCAAATAAAGGAGCAACCATTTAACCATGAGGGTTCAGGCCACTGAAATCTGAGCCTGGAAACAAAAACAGTGAGTGTGTGCATTGTTAAATGCTCCTCATGAACACTTTTATGGTCCATCACAGTAATAACACTCTGCTAACAGAGATCCACTTTTTAACTCTAAAAAGACAAAAGCCTCAAGCATTTTGACTCAATTTGAGTTGATATTTCAAAAAACTATTGTTATTGTAGTGATTTTGTTGGCTTCTTCCCCCAAATAGCATTGCTCCTTGCATACTAACTATACGCTGCCACAGAAATCTTTGGAAAAAAAAGTGACAACTTCTAACCTTGGCTCAGGAGGAACAACTGGCCCCCACAGAGGCAGAAGCTGCGGTTTGCTTTCTGTATGTAGCCACTGTGCCATTAATTAAAAGGAATGTGCTTTGCTGGCGGAGTGTGTGGCTCTGCATAAGAAAAAACTTTTAACAACAGCAAAGTCTACACGTCCATTAAAACAGCTGGTGGACATTTTTTTTTAATCACATAAAGCCGAGGGGGGGAAAAAATAAGAAATTGTATAGTTACACACCAAAGTTGTGCAAAACGCAAGTCTTAGGGAGAAACAGTTAAGCGGTGACACATCTTTGAGAAAGTTAGGTGAACCACGGAGTGGCATGCCTGCACATGCCTTTGAGTCATCAGCACATGAAATGAGGCTATTTACAGTGAATCTGCGTGAGCCTGACTGGTCAATTACTCTAACCGCACCACGGAGGAAGGCACACATGTCTTTAGCACACTGGCAACGAGACAACCACATCATTTGGGATGCATCACTAAAATGTAGATATTTTCCCCTGGTGTAAGGAAAAGGTAGCCATGACTGACTTGACTGGCTCCCATCTGAAGCACCTCCTCTCCAAAGAAAAAAAAAAAAAAAAAAGAAAAAGAAAGAGCTACCACATGCTGCAAACTTTAAAAGTTAATTGCTCTCTAACATACAATTCTGGAGTTGAAGCCTTGAAACCGCAAGAAGCCACAAGTATTTCCAGTTCAGAGCGAGCAGCTACTCTATCTGCCTACATGTGCTTTTAGTACAGGCCAGACATGCTCTGGAAGCAGCTCCTCATGATGTGACACCACGACTCCCTCTTTATATCCGCACTCAAACAGCCTTTAAAATGTCAGATTTTATAGAAACTCACATGTGCTCACACACACATATTTAGGACCCACTCAGAGGGAGAGTTACGCAACTCAAATTTTCAAATGCTTTTGCACTGGAGCACCTTCCTGTAAAAAAAAAAAAAGAGCTCCACAGTAATTTATCCTGAGGCAAATTCCTATCAGAAACGTGGGAGCTGAAGGAGCAGGGAGACACACTCACCCCAGTTATTTCTCTCTCATTTGGGGTCCATGTCAACCAGCCCAGCTCTCTTCCTGCTGCCCTCATGTCCAAAAGCACCTCTGTGGAGACAAGCATGCAAAAAGTTAGAAAACTGAATGAAGTCACCTGATTTACAAGACATTAAAAGAAAAGTTACAAATTTAATTTTATTTAGCTACAAGTTCAATATGCTGGCAAACTTATTATGATGCAGAAATAAAAATAAACTTTTGACATAAGTAATAATTAGATCCAGTTAAATCAAACTGTCCAGAGGCTGCTCACCTGCTGCTGTTAGAAACTTTGGAGAAACAAACTAAATGTTGACTTAACAACTATTTTTAATTTATTGACTCAAAGTTGAATGAGTCTTATTAAGTTTCCTGGTTTTAAAGTTCCTTCGGGAGCTTCCCCGCGTGGCAGCGCGTGTTTCTCCTCGTCAGTCAAAAACGCAGACAGATTTTTCATAGCAGATTTTTCGGGATTAAAAACAACACTCGTCGGTTTTAGCATACAAACACTCACCTTCTTTAGCTTCCAGTGTCAATAAAATGCCGTTAATGAGAACATAAGAAAATAAGAAATGTCTGACTCCACCGGAGAAATCCATTTGGGAAGTAAAAAGTTCTCTCTCCGGTCTCTCGCTCGGCTCCTTGGCTGGGGTTTGGCTCCGAGGGCTCCGAGCAACTGCGACTCATTCACACAAAACGGCTCACAGCGCGAGCGGCGTGGTTGGCCCCGCCCACTGGAATGTGCGCGTGCGTAAGTGCGCGCGAGCGCTCCTGTTCAGAGAGAAGTTTGGTTTTTCAGCAGATGCCAGGTAGGGCTCTAACTCGGCTGCGTGAAGCTGACACCCCACCCACGTGAAAAATTCCGGAAAATAGATGGAATGGTTAGTGCTCCGTTTGTGCTG
>JAUBOC010000181.1:21554074-21564915 GCA_032275365.1 Anablepsoides cearensis | reverse complement strand
GTGTGTGTGTGTGTGTGTGTGTGTGTGTGTGTGTGTGTGTGTGTGTGTGTGTGTGTGTGTGTGTGTGTGTTTCCTGCTGCCCAGACAAGGTTGAATGTGTGTTTGACTGGATTTTAGTGGGTGAAATCTCCAACATGGCTAAGAATTTATATAAAAAAATCTTTAAAGGAGACATTTTATGCAGCTTTGTCACAACATTCCATCATTTCCTGATGCCTGTGATAAGCTTTTATCAAAAATCAACACAAACACAAATCCCTCAGACATATGTAGCTTTATAATGCTTGTTGTTTGCTTGGTTTTGACTCAAATGCAGACAGCAGATAGGCAGGTTTAACAAATGTTTAAACATTAAAAATGAGGCATTAAAACAAAAATATGTTTTTTGTCTGTAATGTTACATCACAAAGCAGAAATGTATTGTAACAATATGTAGTGGTCATCTCAAGTGGAATAAACAAAACCTCAGGCCTCTGAAGGGCCCCTTTAAAGAGAGAGAACTCTGTTAAACTGAATTTAGGCCATAACAGGTCATCTTAACCGTTAAAGAAACATTCTCTTTTACTTAATCAGATAATAAACAGAATAATCTCCATTATTTTTTATTTATTTTTCGTTTAACTAATAGTTTTTATGCATCTGATAATCAGAGACATTGCTTGTCAGAGTTACATTACAGAGAAGGACAACCTCCCTTCTCTCAGTGTGCTTTAAAATTTATAAATGCCTGTAAAAGAAAAACACACAAAGAATATTGTTTCAATATGCCTTTATTATGTTTTGATAATATAATTTTGATATAATGTAACAAAAGGGATTTGCTGTTTCAGAACTATTAACAAAATTTGATCATCAAAAGATTTAAAAAGCCCTTTTTTCTTTCACTTTAAAGGGGGGGGGTGCAAAATCATCTTTTTTGAGGTTTAAATCATGTTATAATGTCATTCCCTCATCAAAAACATACCCAGAGTAATGTTTGGACTCATTCATTTGAGAAATCCTTGAAGCTTAAGTGGTAGCATGTGGAGCTGCTTAAACACTTGCTGGTATGAAGCTCCGCCTATTTATACAAAGCTCCTCCCTGGAGCTCAGTCTACAGCAGAGCTCCCACCCCACAGAGCACCCCTCCTCTAAAGCATTGTTGTGAAAACGTGCTGAAGTGGGACTGTCTGAAACAGCAGGAGATTCTTAAAGATACAGAGGCCAATTTCAAGGCATTTTTATTTATTTTTGAAAATTACAGCATTTTTGTAACAACTGTAGGTAACAGAGTTACTTGCTCATGGTGTAGAATGGAGTTTTTGGCTGCTTTTCTCTGTAGATTTGAATTATGTTTTAAAAAGTTATACGATGAGCTGAAACCAGTCAGTTTGCTGTCTGACTTAAATGAAGCACAACAACTTTTGGGTTGAAAAAAAAAAAGTCAGATCAGCAGTAAATGAGCAGCTGGAAAAAGAAAGAAACTCAGAAACACGCATGGCTCTGGTTTTCATGCAGGGGAGGATTGAATCTATCATTAAATAAAAATGTCAACTATTTGTGAAATCTTAGTAATGAAAGAAGTTCTGAGTCTGGTTAGATTCCTGATGCTGGGTCAGAATTTTCCCAAATACTGAAGTGATAAGAGCAAAACGTTCAACAACACAGAGACAAAGCAAATAATTGAGGATGCTGATTTTTATAATTATTCTTGCCCACGTTGTTTGCATTTATCGGTTTTCAAACATTCCATGCTGCTCCACTCTTTGGAGAAATTCCTAACTTTTAATCGTCAGAGTTTTCAGAAACATTTTTCTTTTATCCTTTACAACATTTAGCTATGTCTAGAAAAAAAAAGAAAAGAAAAATGCCAGTGGAGTGATAAAAATGTTCAACAAATGAGATTGTATCACTTTATTTCCTTTTTTACAGATGAGCAACAGTAAAACAGCACAATTGATCTTTGTCCAAATTTAAATAAATAAAGTGAAGCTTCTGGTCTTAACCTTTTGACTTGCCTAAGCTGACCCTCCAAACGGCAGCAGCACATAAACATTTTCACTGGCTGCATTGTCAGGAATCGTGATGGCGTTGTATTGTTTAGACAGGCAGCAGCTGTCACAGCTATAGATTGAAGTGTGGGAATGTGTGCCGAGCCTACGTGCTCACACGTGTGCAGGCAGGTGCGTTCGTGCACCGTCCTGCCTCTCCGCTGTGTTACAGAACGGGTGGGCACCGACAGCGAGGGCGCTGCCTCGGCCGGCGACTGCGGTGGAGGTGACGCAGCGGAGGTATGCGTTTGACAGCTGTTTGTGGAATGATGGTTCATTTCAGTGCCTGTCTGTCAGGAGTGCTGCGCACCGAGCCTGTTCCTGCTTGTTCCACTCTTTCAACAAATACCAAAGTCTGCCTACGCACCTGCGAGGCGGAGGAGACACATGTAGTTAAAAATCAGAAGAGGAAATGAAACTTTTTGGATGACTGGAGCTCACACATGCAGTGTAAAATAGAGCAACAGCTTCTATGGGTTAGTAGAGTTTTTTAAGTAGAGCTGTATATCATGTTTAATATAGTAGTCAGTATCTTACCTGCAGTAGAAAGCACTCAGAGTAATCTCAGTTTAGAGAATTAGAGGGGGATTTTCATGAAGTCAAGTTAACAGCTTCTCTTTTGAAGGTTTTTAAACTGGAACAGTTTCACATCTGATGTTTTGAAGGTTTTTTTCCCCCACATATAGCTATGGTTAATTACCCTGAAGACTGGTCATGTTGAATCATCAATGTCCACCGCAACAGTGCTGCTAAACAAACCATGTTATGTTTACCCAATCCACCTATCTGATGCAAATGTAATATGGTGTAAAAATTTGCAACAAAATGCTTGCGCAAAGAAAAAAAAAACAATAAAAAAAAACAATAAAATATTGAAATTTGAATTGCTTTATGTGAAAATTTACTCTTAATCTCTTCTGAGTAGAGCTTAGCTTGACTCTCTAAAGCAAAATCCGTCAGAATGCTATCCACTGCAGGTAAGATGCTAACTACTCATAAATATTCAAACCAAACTCTAGTTTCCTTTAACACATCTATGACTGGCAGACAGAGTTTACAGTCGTGGTATTTATAGCATTAGCACACTAACATTAAAAAAGCAAGCAATAGTAAAATGTAAGTTTTGTGTAGCTGAACACTGTGATTTTGTTGCTTCATGGTACTTTTCTAAGCATCTTACTGACTGTGTGAAGTTGTACTACTGTAAGATCCCTAATTTTATAAGTGGGGTATTATGTATTTTCTAGGCACGTAGTTCAGTTCTATACCATAATAAATTAATGATGTTACCTTCCAGTGGTGGGCACAGTTCCCCTAAAGCACTAAAGCACTAGTAGGGGAACTAATTTCTTGACTAGTGCTTTAGGGCTTTTGCTAATTTTAGAATTTATTAGTGGTCTATATATGTTATTAATCAACATCAATGTTAACAGCTGACGGTGAAAGCTGTTGCACATTTTGTATGCGTGTCACTTATCCACTAGGTGACATATTAACAAAATATGAACTCAAATACAGCTGTGGAATATCAATGATAAGTCTTAAGAGAGCAACATGTGACTCATGTTGTCTGTTGAAGAATGTTCATGAGTTGATTGGGTTAGTTTAGTGCTTCAGAATTAGCTTTTGCTAAATTTTTCAGTGTGTTAGTGCTTTAGAATTTAGGGACCTAAATATTTGAGTTAGTGCTTTAGGGCTAGTGGAACTAATTTTTAGATTAGTGCTGCCCACCACTGCTACCTTCAATTGTTATTAAAAACACTATATATCAATTTGTCCTCAGTCTACATTTCCTCTATGAAGGCCCTTTTTAATACGAAAAGGACGTGACTAAAAAGCAGTTAGTATTACAAAGTTCAACAGACATGCAGTTCTACCAGGTGTTTGCTAGTTGTTGCTATGGGGCGGAGCTTCCTGAGCTCCAGGGAGGAGCTTTGAGTAAATAGGTGGAGCTTTGTACCCGCAAGTGTTTAGGCAGCTCCACATGACTACCACAGAAGAGTCAAGGATTTCTAAAATGAATGAGTCAAAACATTACTCTGGGTATGTTTTTGATGATGGAATGACATTATTATTATTATAAGATTTAAAGCTTATAATACCCACCCTTAAGGTTAGAGAAGTGCTGCAAAAAGTGCTTTTTTAATCTTTTGATGATCAAATTTTGTTAATAGTTCTGAAAGAGCAAAAAGCAAATACAAATTCTGCTTTGTGATGTAACATTACAGACATAAAAAACTTTTGTTTTGTTTTGATGCTTCTTTTTTAATGTTTAAACATTTGTTAAAGCTCTGCCGGCCTATCTGCTTTCTGCACATTTGAGTCCAAACCAATCACCAAACAACAAGCATTACAAAGCTACAGTACATATGTTTGAGGGATTTCTCAAACATGCATGAATGAGTCAATGCAACACTGTGAGTATGTTTCTGATGAGGGAATGACTTTATGACGTAACGCTCATAAAATTAAATTTTGCATAACCCCCCCCCCTTAAGAAAATGCACAGAAGCAGAAAGAGAAAGTTTAAAACTCCAGACAGAAAGGGATTTAAAACCCTCAACATTTTCATGACTGGTGGTGTTTAACATCAGCTAAGGATTTCTGTGAGTTTATCATTTGCTTGTATCTTTAGATGTTTGCTTGTCCCATTAGGTTTAATAAAATTACTTTATAGTAACTGAGATTTGGACCAACAGTAAGTTTGTTAAAGAGAATCTCTTTAGAGTCAAAAAAGACAAATCCATTTTTACATTTCAACAAGGAATAAGGAGGCTTTTTAAAGCAGTGCAGCTTTCCATGGTGAGATCTTTTCAAGAGCCAACATCTGGAAACCATCAGCTGCACCTTCAGGCAGTTTAACCCTGATTTTAGCGGGGGCTGCTTGATTGGCTCAGATGTAAATCTGGTGTCAGGTATGATCAGTTCTCTCTCCGTCCCGAGAATGCCGCACAAGCCCAAACTGAAATGAAATCTTTACAATTCCCTGTCCCTTTAGCTTCTTTGGTGTTGCACATCAGAGACTTGGCTGCATCGATAAAAGCCGGGTGCAGTTTAACGAAATTACCTTTTTAGGGCTTCCATGGATTGATTTTCAAACCGCTCAGCGTCAGCTCTTATATCAGCAGAGATTCCTTACACGCGATAAAACTGCTCTGCTTTAAAGAAAGAATCGCTCCTCGGTGCGTCTGTGTCAGATGGGACTTTCCACCGCACAGGACACGGCCTCTTTTACTACCAATAATTCAGGCCACAACTGAGCGCTAACACGCCTGAAGAGAGTGGGATGGGATGAAATGAGACTCTTTTAGCAAATGAGAAATTCTCCTGTCTGAGAAATGCCATTGCTTAAGACAGACATTTAAAAGAATAAAAGGTTCACGAGGGGGAAATAAATTCGGTCTGCAGAACTTTAACCATCTCCGTATGCAGAAATGGCCAACTATCAGGCGCAGCGTTCCAGTTTACACAACTTAAAAGGCTCTAGAGTCCTTCACCGAGACATAAATCAATGTGTAAAAAGACTTTGGTAATTGCCCAAATCTCTGGTGAGACCACAGCTTTCCATAAATCATAACATGGTTGAGGTTTGAGGGCAGCAGTGATATTCTTGTAAACAGCTTATAGCTTGTTAGTGAGCTGGAAGCAGAGCAGAACCGATTCGCAGACGAGTGAAAACAGTAAGAGAACAATTAGCCACCCAACAAACACAAACAGATGCACAATAGAAAGTATTGCTGCTGTGGAATCCTGACTGCTAAATGCCTTCATTATCTCCTCCCTTAATTACGCTTTTGTAGTTTCCAGTCTTGGAAAAAAAAAAAATTCCAACCCCGTTATTTTCGCAGGGAGGAGGCAAACAATCAACACGACCCAGCTGGCACACTGGCTCTTTGTGCTCACACACCCGACCGGTGGAGACCTCATTCAGGAGGGGGGGGGGGTCACGCAGGAAGTTTTTGGACCTACACCCACTTCAAGTGACCCGTGTCCGGTTCTGCCACCCGAGGCCCAGGCTCCACTCTCCCACACTCACTCATACGGGCTGACAGGCCGGGTTCTGGAGGCGAGTGGTTGAATTCAGAAGAGATGGATGGTGAAAAAAAAAAAAGAAAAAAAAAAGAGACAGCGGAACACAAGCCTGTCTTTCATTTTTCCTTGAAAAAGTGAAAGAATCGTAAATCAACTCAGCATCTCCCTGAAGCCAAATCACCACTCAAAATCTGCTGGTTTGATTTAAAACCAACACACACACACACACACACACACACACACACACACACACACACACACACACACACACACACACACACACACACAGAAATGGACCAATATTTTTAACTGCTGCTAATTTTAGTTTGGTGGCAAATGTTTTGATTTAAAGTTTTTTATGTTTACACATGAGCAAAGGTTTAATCCTAAAGGCGTTCATGCAGCGTGTGAACGTAAAAGTTTGCAACTGATGCGTTTACAATCAAAGACCTAACTTTTTTTGAAAGCATGCTTATCGCCCGACACCTTTAATGCTGACTGACTGTTGAGTCCAACAGAAAATCACAAAGTTTTAAACAAACATGCTGCACAAGTTGAATTATATGTTGGGCAGGATTCTCAACAGAAAATGATCATTAAAATTGATTCTGTGTTGCTAAATCAAGTTTTTAACTTGCTATATAAATAAATTTAATTTACCAATTTTGAACAAAGGTTTGGTGTGGTAGTAACTGAGTCATCCCCAACTCATACTCAGAAATCGAACAGATTGAGTGAAGTCTAACTTGAGCTCTCCTATAATGTCTTTTACAAGATTTAACTAAAACAACTGCATTCCTTTGCATCATAAGATCAGTTTAAACTTTGTCCTAAAGGCAGGTTATGCATTACTTCAACAATATGAATGTTTTAGCAAAAACACGTAGCTTTTTCATTAATTTTAATTATTTGATCTGTTTTTTTAATTAAAATAATCTGTCTCCATTGTTTTAGTTTGAGTTAGTTACTGAACAGCCTTTTGGTTTAGCTTGTGTGGATTTAAATGTGATTAATAAGTAAACTGACATTGACATTAAATAATTTATTGCTTTTTGTTTTTCATGCAGAGATTCTCTAGGTTATCACAAATGGAAAATAAATTAATCCGCAAAAATGTGAATACTTATTTTAAAAAATGTTATAATTATCCTTACAGAAACATAAACTATCTTTTTTTTATTTATATTTTATACATTTTATAATTTTGTTATTTTGTGTTTTGTTTTTGTGTTTATTGCTGTGTTCTTCTTTGTTACTATAATTCTTAAATACTTTTCTTTTGTGTGGCCAGGGAGTTCAGAGAGAACAGGAATTTCAGTTCTCAATATGTCTGTGATGTATTGCAGAAATGACAATAAAGCTGACTTTGACTTTGACTTTGAACATACATAACTGAATGAATTATTAGCATTAGTTACTTATTTCAATCACAATCCAACAAATCAGTTCAAAAAAGAAAATTCTAACTAAAAATTGAATTATTTCACTTTAAAATAAGAAAAGAATACAGAAAAGGATAATTAAAATTCATTCTCTGTTGCTGTTTTTACATCAAAATCAAAGATTATTAAAAAAAATCTATTTTTTTCCCATGAATGTTTTCCGGCTGTTAAGAATGAAGAAGAATCCACTGAGTACAGTTTTTAAACTTGCTATATATAAATGTATCGACTTAAACTGACTGACAGTGATAAAAAGAAAGTCCACATTTAAAGAATTACCTTTAGGTCCAGATAAAACAACAATGAGGGCCAGATTTGGCCCGTGTGCCTTGACTTTGATGCGTGCTATACTTGTAGTAAAAGTGGTCTGAAGCAGAACCTGGAACATTTGCCATCAGCTACAAGCGGCTGACGCTGCTGTTGTCTTTTAATAACAACATTCCACACATTAAGTTTAGAGCAGATATTTGTGATCACTAACAGCAGGAGCAATGTTGGTTTAAGATCCGTATCTTGTCTGCGTGTTTATGAGAACAAAAAGCTTCTTCTGTTATTCTCGCTGTGATACAGGTGACAATAAACAAAACACAACAAAAACCTAAGCAACGCAGTAGCTGAGAAAGAAAACAGATTTTAATTTATTCATTTGTTCATGTTATGTTTGTCTGTTAGCAAAATATCCCCTTATGTACATGAATAATTAATTAACTTTTAAAGTCAACCCATTTCTAATTGGTTGCCAGAGGCAGTAAACACAAAATAAATTTAATTGACCAATTTTGAAAAAATATTTGGTGTGGTAGTAGCTGAGAGTCATCCCCAACTCATACTCAGAAATCAAACAGATTGAGTGAGGTTTCACATGAGCTCACCTATAATGTGTTTTACAAGATTTAACTAAAATAAATGCATTTCTTTGCATCATAGGATCAGTTTATACGTTTTACTAAAGGCGGTGGGTGATATGCATACCTCCAACAAATACTCATTTATATAAAAACATGGGTTTAAATAGTGGCAAACCAACTTTATGAATGTTTGAGGAAAAACAGGTAGCTTTTTTCATTGATTTTAATTATTTGATCTGTTTTTTTGATTAAAATAATCTGTCTCCATTATTTTAGTCGGAGTTACTGAACAGCACTTTGGTTTAGCTCATGTGGGTTTAACCCTGTGATTAATAAGTAAGCTGACATTGACACTAAATATTTTATTGCAATTTTTTTCATGCAGAGATTCTCCAGGTAATCACAAATGGAAAAAGAATTAATCCACAAAAGAAAAAACGTGAATTTCTCAGTCTAAAAACTCACTTCACAGACCATCATTTTCACTCATTATTTTCCTAGTTATGTGTTCAGGGAAATATTTCCATGAGTTCTTTTCTTTCAGTTTAGGTCCAGAATCCATCGATCAAATCACTTAATAGTCCGCAGGAAGCCAAATCAAGCTATTTGGCTCTTTCAGCTCCTGTCTGGATACCACAATAGCTCAGAGAATTATAAAAGAAATCACACTTGAGTTGCTGTTAAACAAAGATTTATGCTGTGAAAGCTGTATTTACTTGCAAACTGACATGGAGTTGGATGGATTTCAGCTTCAGAGGAAAAGAAAAAGCCTTTATTCACACGCTTCTTTTTTTTTACTCATAATAATTTTGGTGAAGACTATTTTAGTTTGGTCAGAAATCAGTTCCTTTTCATCCCGCTGTGTCCAAGCACAGAAAAACATATTACTAATTTTTTTTTTTTTTTGTTCTCTGGAAATGAAATATTGTTTGCGTTTCCAGTCGAGACATTTTATTAAACTGAACTGTGAGCACCTGAGATGTATAAATCAAATATATCAGATTACAACATAAAGAGCCCGATGTTGTTGTGGTAACCAGGTCTGAGTCACCGGGGCGAGGCAACTTCTCCCTGTCCACACCTAGAGTGTACTGTGACCCCGTCAGCTCCTATTTCTAACTGTTTTAAAACGAAGCACTCATTTCATTTCATTCACTGATGTTTGTCTGACTCTGAGGCTTTCTCACTTTACACGGCTGCCAATCATAAATCAACCATGTTTAACTTTTGACTGCATTATGAGAGGTTTGTATTTACAGTGAGAACCTTGATTACTGAATGGAGCCTTTGTGTACATATCTGCACGACCTTTGACCTCCTAATCGTCCTGGTTGTAATGCTCTGCAAGGCTCGACACTAAAACACTAAAACAGCATCTTATCTGACACATTCCAGCCTGTGTTCACATTACATCTCCCAGATTATTAGATTTTCAACCGAGGCTCCGGATCATGTTTGTCTCCCAAACATTTCCCCCCCTTGAACGTTTATCTTAGAGTTAGCAAACAGTCAATTTTAGGGCATTATAAAAATATATTTGTCCTGCTGCACCTCGTTTTGTTCACATGGAAACCAGCCGTTTGTGAGAAAGATTGTTTAATGTTTCATTTTCCCACATTTGTTTCTAAAGCAACATCTCGCTGGGTTTGTGTTTGGAGGAACAGGAGATATGAGCTGAGTGTCTTTGCCAAATTTGTAATAAAAGAAGAAAAAGGTCACAGCAAAAAAAAAATCAAACTAAATAAGTTTCTAAGTTTTCATTAAAATTGTTCTCAGGCTGTATGATGGCATTACTGAATGGTAATTTTAAACTATTATCATGGGGAGCCGAAATTAAAAATCTGGTCATGCCAAAAGTCAATCTCTGTCACTATTTGTTGAACAAAAGTGTTTTATACTTATCAAATAATATATAAATGATTATGTTACTTAAAACATGTTATTATAATTAAGAGATGCAAAAAAGCAGATACTCTAAGTTCCTCCCACATGACCATGTAGGGAGCTGTAGAAGGGGTTTCTCTGCTGTGTGGGCGAGGTTTGGAATATAGGTGGAGTTTCTTATAATAAACCTGTAAATATAATTATTGACTTCTAATTTTGTGTGTCTATCACCTTTCTGTCTTGCATCCTAACTAATATTAATATTTTCCATGCAGCTTAGGGCTGTTTTCACGGAGCCATATTATTACAAATACTTCTACATCTACAGCGTTCGAATTTTGTTTTGGCTAGCACCTTCCTGCATTGAGTTATGACCAATATTTATTTTCAAAACTAGCATCTTTTTGTCTAGGCGTTTTGATCGAGATGATTTGTTACATGGCCCAGCTGCCCAGAATTTATCCAACAAAATCGTGAATACACAAGTCAATCCGACTAATCACATTTTCAACAAACTCCTCCCACAGTAACCAACTGGGGAGAGTCAACAGTGTTACTATTAAATGGGTACCAGGACATACTGGCATTTATGGTAATGAAAGAGC
>JAUBOC010000181.1:21525241-21545314 GCA_032275365.1 Anablepsoides cearensis | reverse complement strand
TTTTCAGCTGTGTTTGGAGTTCATCTTTCACAGAATTAATAATTTTTTGCTCTGACTTCCACGTTTATCACTGGATTAATCGCGTGATCTCCTTCCTGCTCACGCCTCCTCCTCCTGTCTGTCGGACCTGAGCGGAGCTGAGCGCAGCAGAGGCTGTATAAATTGGGTGTCAAACGAACGGCTGCGACCTGCGCATCGCATCACAGCAGAGCGGAGACGCATGTAGTGTAAATCCGGGGTAATACTGACCATTAAGGGCATGAAGTTACCTGTAAAGATGTAATGCCTGGGTTAGTCAAGCTGTGTCCTGGAAACTGCGATGGGAAACCTCTCATGTCTCGATACACTGGGAAGGAGCCTGCTCCTCCTGGATGCATCAGCTGAATCCCATGAGGGTGAGAAGACATCATGATGGGACTTGATGCAGGGACTCCTCTGATTCGATTTTCACTGGAGGTTGGATGCATAACCTTTCCTTCAAGTGGTTTGAGAGGCTCATTTGCTGAAAGATCAATACTTTTTCCTAGTAAAGGACTTTTTGCAGGTCCAGAAATGTTGCTTGAAGATGTTGGTTGAGTCTCTGATGTGCGCAGCTGTCTTGCTTCCAAAGAGGCCTGCTCTCCTAGTTTCTGGTGCATGAGCATGCGCTGGTGCATGTCTCTGTACTGATCTATACGTATGCTTGGATGAAGCCCTCTGAGATCACCGTGAACCATCATTACATCCGACTGAAGATGGGTAACTGAAGGTCTACCAAGAGTGTGATTAAAGTGTTTGGGTTCTTCTTCACTTGCACTGTTGCCACCTCCACCTGGTATTGATGCTTTAGGACTTGAATGAGACTGCAATACAATATCCCGAATGACATTGGGCTGTGGTGGGTTTGAGCATTTTGCTGGCCCCGGATGTTGTGAAGACAAGGAGTCTCCTCGCCTTCCATAATTTATTCCAGTTATAGGTGAGTTATTCATTCTGGCTTCATGAGTTATTGACTGAGTGACACTGTGAGGCTGAATTATGACAGAGGACTGTTCTGGGTGTGGGTGATGCACACTAGAATGGTATGAAGACATTGGGGGAATGCCATGACTAAGAACTGAAGTTCCAATGGGAGAGCTGCTTGGCGGACAGGCTTTAACAAAGGGTGAAGAAGAATGACCAGCTATTCGTGGAGACTGCGGTTCCTGCTTGAGGTGAAGAGCTGATCGATCAATTGTGATGCCAGGACTAGGACTCATGCGTGTTCCTGATATTGATGGGTGGTGTGGACTCCTAACTGGACTTAGGTTAGACTGCTGAACAGCTTTGCTTATGTCCATCTTTTTTGGCAATGGGTTTGTCACTAGTCCTCTCTTGCTGTGTTGTTGAATCACAGCCTGGTTGTACATCAAAACTTGAGGGGAACTAACTGGTGGTTGGAACATCTTTACCACACTCTGAGAAGATGTATGATAGGGAGCTTCGGATTTGTCACACCCAAGACCTTCTTGTGTAATACTTGAAATTACTGGTTGAGAATTATAGGACTGACTGGTCAAAAGGACACTTGTGTGTCCGTAACTGGCAGGAGTTGGAGCAACTTTTGGTGTGAGAGACTGGGATGATGAAAAGAGTGGCTCTTGCTTGATCTGAGATTTAGATACAGATTGCTGAAACTCTATATCCCCAGCACTAGCCTGAGGAATCTGACTAATTTTGGCTCTCATCCTGTGTGGTCCTTCAGTTTTCTGACCAGAATAACTCAGAACAACAACACCTTCAGATGTATTAACCCTAAGGCCAGGACTGGTACCTGTATGATAAGGAGTGGGTTCAAGAACTGAGCGCCCTCTGGTACCATCTTCTACTAGATCTACACCATGGCAACGGTTGTTCTCATTGGAGTTGGATCTAAACTTTTGCTTTGGAAGAGGCAGACCAATGCTCCGGTTGCTTAAGGAAATTCTTGGGGTTTCTTCTGTATCGTAAGGCATTGGGATTCTACTTATTACTGAGGTAGCAGGAGAAATAACTGTATGCTGTATTTTATCTCCACAGTTCTGTTGGGACTCTGTTAGTGGGGATGGTTTATGGTGCATGGGTTGGGGTACTAATGGTGGGCGCTGTTCAGAATGTACCCGTCTTGAACCACCAGCATCAGCAGGATTATCATTTTCTGATGTTCGTGACAGATCTGACAGGGCAGATGTGACTACAGTGTTTGGTATAGAATTACTGTTTGATGCAGACACATATTTGGGTTCCATTAGGATTTTTCTTAAGGTACTGGAACTAGGGTCAATATCAGAAGCCTTGGTGTCAGGAGGCATTGGGGGATTTGCTGAAGTGGTTCCGAGAGAAGTAGATGGCGTCAGAGTGGGGGTTACCACTGTGATGTGACATGAAGGATTGACATAGATTCTGCTTTCTTCAGATCTTTTTGGCCAGTCAGGTGGTAGTGGCATTTTGGCAGGTCGAAGCAGGGGTACGCTGAATTGGGAAACAGGTGATGGGTGAGCAGGTATGAAAGTGGGAGTTCTTGGCTCTGCTGCTTGGGGGTGCTTTTTAGACACAGAGGTGTTTGTACTAGAATGGAAAGCAGATTCTTTGGGTACAGGCTGTTCCACCTCAGGCTGTTCTGCCTCTTTGGGGTTGTCTACAGTTATAGCACTTGTAACATCACGTCTACAAGTTGCAACAGCAGTAACAACAGAAGCTACTGCACTTACTCCAGCTGTAACAGTTGCTGCTTTTGAATCTGTGGTTTCTGGATCGTCTGGGATTGACTCTGGAAACTTTACTGGGGAGGGTTCAGATTGAGATGCCTCCTCATCAGTATCCCCTTTTTTGTTGGTGACACCTTTACGATTTCTTGACTTCTTCGGTGTTTTGGCTGTAACTTTGATGATTTTCTTAGGCACATCAAGTGGAATGGGATCATCAGCTGCTTTAGATTCTGTCATTGATCCCTTTGGGCTTGTTTGAGAGTCATCATCTAGATTTCCTGCAATGATATTATTGATGACCATATGCGTTTCAGGTTCCATTATGTCATTTGAAGAGGAGGAGGAAGAAATGACAGATTCAGGGGTAGGGACAAGGGCAGTGTAAGTGGGAGGAGCTGTGAATCCATCTGCATCTCCACAGATGTCTTCAGCTGTGATAGAATCAATAGCAGCTGCAAGTTCAGTTTCACTTGCAGGATTAGCTCGCTTTTCCTCCTCAACTTCACCTTCTGGTTCTACAATGATGGGAGGCAATACAGTAGGTTGACCAGAAGGTGGTTCTTTGTAGGGTCGTGGAGGTTGGTCAGCTGTAAGTTTGGCAATATTTTCAACTGCCTGTTCTAGTTCCATCTGTCGTGCTAAAAGAACAGCTGCTGGATGAACAGGAAGTTCTGGTTCTGACAAGGTGTCTTCATTTTCCATTGAAATAAGCTCTTTGTTATCTTTTGGAAATTCTGCCATCTGTGTTTCCTCATTCACTTGTACTGCTGCCTTGTTTTTTGAGATGGTATTAACTTCAAAACTCTCAGACACAACATCTTCAGAACAAAGTAAACCCTTTACATCATCAACGCTAACTCGGATTTCTAGATTTTTTAAACTATGGGATTTTTCTTCTAGGACCTGCTTGGTATTCCGTTTCAACCTTGGTGATTTAATTTTAATACTTTTCTCTGTCTGCTGTTTTTTCTCAGAAGAGCTGGCATTTTTCTTTTCAATATTAGCATCCACAAATTTGTTTTCATCTGAAACTTTTAAATCTTTTTCCTTTCTAAGAAGTACTGAGCTTGCATTTTCTGCCTTATCTAATGACTTGCCAAGTGCTTCAGAGTCAGCTTTAGGCTTAAGGTCTGCCTCATCATTACTTGTTAAACCAGGCTGATTGGCTAACAATAATTTGCTTCCAGATAATTTATTAATTCTACTTCCCTTTTTGTTAACTGGAGTAGAAGAAGTCAAAGGTGTTTGTTGGAGTTTTTGTGTACGGGGTGAACGCCATCCCTCAGAGACTTTTGCAACTTCAACAATACTTGATTCTTCTCTAACCTCTGTATCCGTTTCGGCTACTTTTTTTTGATCTACTTTTAAAGGTGATACATCGTCAACTCGCTTAACACCTCTTTTAGGGGGCCGCCCTCGCCTAGTATTAGTAGTAATTTGAACTTCTTGGTGTATTTGGTCTTTATCAGCACCACGTTTACGCATGCAGCGTGATGACTCTGCTGGCTCTTTTCCAGCTTGTTCATCTTCATGTAATGTGGCATAGACTGACCTTACATTTCTTCTACGTGTTCTTCCATGAATTAAGCTTGACTCAAGGTTTTGTTCTGGATCTGATGCATGTATTGGAGACTTAGACGTGGTTTTGTACTCAAGCATTAGTTTAGGTGCCTCTCCCCGAGGAGATGTTGTCTTCTTAAGTTTTTCCTTGTCAATTCGTTCACTTTTTCGTGTTGCAGGTTTTTTGGGGCTGACAATTTGAGTTGGTTTTGTAGCACCCAACACAGACAAGGGTTTTGCCCGTTTGCCCTTAGGCTGTCTGCGGGTAGGCAATGGTTTTATTTCAGCCTCTAGTTCTGGCATACATGGTTCACTATCTGTTTCTGTTTTCTGTGGTTCCTCAGAAAGTTCTGTCTCCTGAGTTTCAACTCTAGGCTCTGTCTTTATTACTTCAGTCACTTCAGATTTTTCCTCAACTTTTGAGCAATCAGAGTCAGCGAATTCTGCTGTCTCTTTTTCAAAGGCACTTAGGGAACCACAAGGAGAGGAAGGCTGATCTTCCACAACAGGGATATGTTCTTCTGCTGTTAAACTATCAACATATTCGGTTTGGGATTCAATTACTTCTGCTTTGATTTCACCTTCCATTTCTGCTTCTGAAACTGTAGGTGTAGGAGTTATAATTACATTAGTGGCGGCTGATTTGAAGTCTTCCATAGGAAGAGAATGGGATGGAGAAATTTCAGGAACCGACTCCAGTTTTTCATCTTTAACAAATGACACTGACGGACCTGAAGATGGGGTTAAAACTTCCTTCTTTTCTGGTAGAGAGGTTTCTTTGGGGGAAAGAATAAATGATGAAACTGTTAATGGAGGGCTGGTGGATTTATCATTAGCCTTTGATGCTGGCTCTGATTCCTTATCAGACATAGCATTGTCACAGTTTATAATTTCATCTTTTTTCATTTCCATCAATACTGAATCATTCTCAGACTCAGATGGGGGATGGTCCTTGTCCTTTTGTTGTTGAAACTCCAAAAACCGACTATGAAAAAGCACTATAGGTTCTTGTGGAACGTCAGTTCCGCAAGGTTCAGAATGTGTATCAGTAGCACTGGACTTTGTAAAAGGCCTGCTACTTCCAGTTTCTACATCTTGGTCTTTCTGCTCAAGACGTTGCAATCGCCTTGAATCCTGTTCAAAGATTGAGCTGTGCAGGAAACGAGAGGCAAACAACTCCTGACGTTCTTGCTCCTGTGACTTGAGTTCTTCCTTTTTGTCATGCAACTTTTCAACCGAGTCAGTACGGATCTTTTTCTTTTTCAAATACCAAGAAGGAATAGGCCGGGGTGCTAGTTCTGCCTTGTCCTTGCCTGAACAACTGTGGGAGACTGGAAAGCGTGATGGAAGAAAGGACCAATTGTCTTCCCTTGAGGAATACAAAGTCTTGGCTCTTTCAAGAAGTGCTTTTGTATCAGGAGTTATTGTTTTGTCTAAAGCGAATGAGTAAAACTTGTTTTTTTCCAAAGAGCTTGAAAGCTTGAAGTCTGCCATCCTCTCTTCCCGATCCCTGAGGATATAAGACATGGAACTACTTGACTTGGGAGAGCTGTGTTTGTTTTCTCCATCATCATCTGAATCAGACTGCACCTCTCCAGGTTCCAAATCCTGGCTAAGGCGTTTACGGATACTTTCACATCTTGAAATATCACTAGAAAAATTAATTTCCATTCTAGGAGAACTAGGTTTTACTCGTCTTTCCCAATGTTGCATCAACTCATCGTTAAATCTAAGCATGGGTGCTTTAAGCTTTGGGAGTTCATTGTTAGAAGAGTGAAAATGTTTGGCTGTAATGCCCAAACTATTTTTTAATGATTCTGGGGGTGTAAACTTTTCCTCCATTGCTGGAGAGAATTTTCTTTCTTTTTTAATGACTGATGAAGAAACCCGAAGAGTTTCATCATCCTCATTCTCATAAAACTGATTAGCTCCTATGGTAGATGGCAAATTGTAGACATCTTCATTCAACTTTTGTGAACTTGAGAAGTCACCGTCTCGTTTTATTTTGAGTATGTCAAAGTCAAAACTGTCCATTTTTTTCCGTTTACTAGAAGAGAAGTCATCACTGACCACATCTTGAATTGATTTTCCAACATCATGCAAGATACATTCTTTTTCACACTCAGCAGCATCATTGCTTGTTGATTTGACTGATTTATCAGGATCAGAAAGCTTGGATCGGAGCCATCGATTCTGTTCAATTGGTTTTGTACAGATGTTAGTCTGGTCAGTTCTCATAAAATTTTCATCTCCCTCAGGGTCTCTGCACTTTGCTCTTCCATGTTCATTTTCACACAAAACATGTTTTTGTTCTTTCAATTCATCCGCATCAAGACCGCTGTTATCTGAAATCTTTGTGAGAGTAAAGCTGTTTGCACTTTTTGAGCCTTCCAACTCCATTTTAAGAAAGGAAGGTTCCATCTGTGTTAAGGAATCTTCATGCAGTTCCCTCAGGTGAGATTGCTCCTCTAGAAGAAGGCCTACAGAATTGTTTTCAGTGTACCGACCATCTTTGGGACTACTAACAGAAATTGTGCGTACACATTTATCTTTGTGGTGTCTTTTTTGTAGACCTCGTATCAAAAGGTTCTTTTCTGAATCGGTCTCCTTTGCGTTGTTCCACAGCATATAAAGTCCAGATCTACCAGAGTCCTCTTCGTTAGCTCTCTTTTGCCGATCTGTTCTCCCAGAATCTTCAAAACGTCGTTTTCTTGCAGCTAATCGGTCAATGTTCATGGAAGCAGCATTGTCAAATTCAAATTCAGATTTCACATGCTTTTTGGATTTGATTTTTCCATCTTTTTCAGTAATTTCTATTAGGCTGTGCATAGTTTTGTCTCTGGGAGTCTTCCCATGCTTGTCAGCTTTTGATGATTCTGAGCGGAATGGAGGACTTCTTTGGTCAGCTGTAGGTGATGCCAATCTAGGACTGTTGCTCCCTGCTCTCTGTACTTGCTTTTCTTGAACAGCATGACCAACCAATTTGCCTTCTTTTTCTTTAACTCGTGTTAACTGCACCACACAAGGCAAAAGGTCCAGCTTTCCTTTGCTAGAGCTTTCTTTTGGGATTTTACTGCTCTCACTTTGATGAATAGGCTCTGGGCTGAGATCTCTTTCAAGTTCAGGCTCTGTTTCACATGACTGGATTGTAGGTGAGGTGACTTTAAGCTTTTTAAGCCTTTGTTTCTCACTTTTGTCTTTGTCCCCTCGATCTTTTCGCCCAGTTCGCTTGTCCTTATCCACAACATTCTCTCTTTCAATTTCAAAACCTCGATCTTTCTCAAGTTTTTCAGTTTTACTGTATCTTTCAGACCGGGCCTTTTCCAATTTTTCAAATCTGGGTGGAGAGATTGAACTGCAGCTCCCACTTCTTTCAGAAGACCGACAACAAATGCGACGATCTGAATCGCTTGGTATTCTCTCAGAAAGTGAGGGAGATGCTGTGGGGCTGACAAGACGGCGAGTGGAAACGTGGGAAGGACTCTGGCTACGCTCAAATGTCCTCCTTCCATGATCACGTCCACGATCTGTTTCAAAGCGCTCCCTTTCTCGTTCACGTTCTCGTTGCAAATAGCTGTATTTGCGAATGTCCTGTTCATAAGGATCAGCTCTGTATTCCCGATATTCTCGAGCTTCATCAAAGTATTGTGAATCGTAGTAATCTCCTTGATATGGGTCCCAGTCGTTGTAAAACTCTCGATTTCTTGCAGGGTATTTGCGTCGTGGATCTTCACTATATGTTCCAGATGTTCGCACATTCTCATAATATTGTCTTTCTGTTTGAAACTCATATTGGGTTCGTCGATCATCCCTGCAAACGATAAAGCAAAATCATTTTAGTTTATGCACTAAAAAGTACTGAAGAAAAAAAAAACAATTATTTAAAGAGAAGTACACAAACCTTCTTTCAGAAATAAAGTCATAAAAGTCTCGTATATCTTGCCCTGATGCCTGCATAGAGCGATAAAAGGCCATCTGACTTTCCTGATTTGCAAAGTCCACCTGAAAAAAGAAAAAAAGTTGCAATATTACAGCCTACAACTCCAGAACATGCCTTCAGTGCAAAACTATATTTTACTTGCCTTAATTTTATTGCCCCCAATCTTCCATCCTTTTGTATCTTTTACTGCAGCTTGTGCATATTCAACATTGTTATAAAGGATAAGAGCAGTTCCTTTCATCCGGTCAAATACAACCTGCCAGCCACAGCAGAAAAGGAAGGGAGACTCCTTAGATATTAGAAAGTAACAATGGGCCACTGTGTGTGTGAGGGGGGATAAACAAGCTTACCTTGACAACATGTCCATAGCGACAAAAATGACGAGTAAGAAACTGCTCTGTTGTGTTCGACACTAATCCATCCAACCAAACACATGTTGTAGGCATACTTTTTCCAAAACCCAGCTAAAATAGATAAAACAAAAATGTTAGTAGATTTAAATACCTTCAACATACGTCATAAATTATGCTATAGAAAAGGAAGAACGGAGGTTGAAAATGAGGCTGAAATAAGTCTCACCTTTAGTCTGTTGTTACCAAGATACTCGCCATCCATCTTCTTTATAGCCTTGCAGACACTGGAAATGTCACAGTATTGCAGAAAAGCATACTGTGGGGCTCCATTTACCTTCTTAATATCAATATCCTTTGGAAACAAAACAAAAAAACAACATTTGGTGAGCATTGATGGCAATCCTAAATTATTAAGCCAATCAGTTGTTCTGTATAATCATTTTCTAAACCATCTAAAAGTTGCAGCTTACCACAATTTCCCCAAAGCGTTGAAAGATGTTAAGCAGGTCATGGTAAGTAGTGGTGTTTTCCAGGTTTCCGATGAATAACGTTCGAGTAGCTTTTGGATGAAACTCGTCAATCCTCTCATCCAAGGGTCGAAACTCATTTTCACTTTCCGTCTCTACAAGATGAAGTGGTGTGAGCATGCTGATCTGATAACAGTCTCTGCTGTACGGTTGAAAATGAGAACTCACCAGGACCGTTCCAGGCCGTGACATCGATTTGCATTCCAAAAAAAAGCTTCCCCTTTGATGCTCCGAGTGCCTTCTCTTGGTCTTCTTGCTGGCGGAAAAAGACAAGCCCATAGCGGTCTTCTGACGCTCCGTGAATTTGCACGGATGTAACTTTTCCATGTTTCTTAAACTCATGAAACAAACCATCTTTTAGGCTTGTATCTGTAAAACGTACAACAAGGGCAAAACAAATCAAAAATGAGTTATAAACGAACATCCCTCTTGTGAAATAAGAGAACCTCTTAGATAACTTTTTTCAGATTATATTACTTACCTGTAGAGCGCACAGGAAGATTTTGGACCTTGATGCCAAAACTTTTACGTGGTTCATCCTTGTCAAAGGAGGATAAAGAAAGAGCTGAAGGTGCAGGGACAGCAGCAGACTGCACTGAACGGGCCGGAGAGTCGTCACTTGAGCTACTGCTCGAGTCACTATAGCAAAAGAGGAGCATGGATTTAAATGATGAAGCAAGCTTCAAATGTATAACAAAAAAAAACTGTTATTTTCTTCTTGGGGTCTTCATTGATTTAAGTACCCTTTGATGTATTTTGAACTCAATACAGTCAGGATTTTAGATCATTTTAATACATTCTCAACAAATGCCTAAATAAATCTCAAAGATTTATCTTTGTTCTAGAATGTTTATGCCGCACCCACAGGAAAGCATTCATACGCTAATTCAAAGGTGCAACAATCGGTTCTTCCAAAAATGCACAAATTGGCTTGATTTTTATGAAAAGGTGAAAATATGCACACATTTTATAATAAAAGCATAGATTTATTATAAAAATGTGACCTGTTTATATTGTTCATTTTTAAAAATGATTTTCAGCAGAAAAAATACCCTCCTTTCTCATCCTCATTTCATATTTATGAAGCGCATCTGGTAACGCCTGCAAAACTGCATGTTTGGCGAATTTCTGCCTGCCTCATGCGCCGTCTCTCTCAAACGATTCCCATGTCTGTCTCAGCTTTCCAGCCCCTCTGCTGTTTGTTTCCTTCTCACTTTCTCCTCCTGAGCTCAGACGCTCCCGGATGTGCTGCTGATGGAGCCTGGCCTGTGGGAGTGGGCAGGCAGCCAGCACTGGCCAGAAATTTCCAGTTCCAACTGGATCTCACGGAGGGGGGGGAAGCAATTACCCGTACACAGAGGTAGGCAGTGAGAAAAATACAGCAGCCGTCTCCTGAAATCCCCCACTCACAGCAGCATTTCCCCATCAAACCACATGCGTCGCTACATGTCGTTCAGAGCAGTGTCCGAAGGTGATGCAGTCAAACACAAAGCAAATAAAAACGAAAGGAAAAGGAGATAAATAAAAAGGTATCTATGGGAGAAAAATGTCATAAGTGGGCATGTTTAAAACTGGACAGTCCTCTTCTATTTGTGTGCTTTAATCTTTTGACATGTTTTATATGCAAAATCCCAAATGAATATACAATCAAGTTTACTGCAAATGGGATTGCACTGAATACAAAAGGTTAAATTAGCAAGTCAAATTCCAACCAACCTTATCAAATGGCCTGGCAAAAGTGAAAGTCCATGTTCGCGAAGGCCTATATGTTGCATTTTATTATTTTTTTTTTTTACAGGAAATCAAATCATCTTAATACTTATACTAAACATTTAGAATGCTTGTTAAAAGAATAAAAATCAACCAAATTGGAACATTACACTTTTACACCAAACCATTACTTAACCAACAACCTTGTAAAATATGTCATTTGAATAATTCACTTTTGAACAGAAGGGCAGAGAAACAAAACAAAAAGAAGGGGTGTATGTCATATGGGGTATTCTTTTCAGGCTTGGTGTGTCCCAACATGTAAATTCATGTTTAAACTGTTGGGTGGAACCTTGAAATACAGCCATGTTAGAAACCCACCGTGGTAAATTTGACCATTTAATGGAAACATTAAATCCAAAACCCAACCAACTACAAAAACAAACATCATTTGACATACTAAATAAAAACATTTTTGTGCTCCCATAACAAATGTTTTTTTTAATAATATTGAAGCAAAACTGATCATCAAAATATGAGGGAATCTAACAGCAGGAAATGGTTGTTGATGAATACTACAGTCTCTAAGCTGTGCAATATTCAGTTCTACATATGAGTCACAACTAACCACTTGCTGAAATTAAGTTTTACACTTCTCTCACATCTTGTTAAAAAATGTGGTGCCAACTTGAAATATGTTGCATAACTGCAATTACTTAGAAGACATTATTAATCATTGTTGGTGTTAAAATCTTGGTTCAGTTCCATGCATAGAAGTTGGTTTGCATTAAAAACACCATGGAATTAGACACAAAAAAGTAAACAAAAGCAACCCACAAGTAGGGGTGTAAGAAAATATGTATGTAACTGTATCGATTCTCAAAAGCACTGTTTCAATTTTAACTTGGGTTTAATGGACGAATGTTGCAAGAAGCAATGTGAAATACAAATGCTGATCTCACTGTTGTTCAGTGTTCTTCTGATTGATGATGATGATGCATTTTATTTATAGGCGCCTTTCAAAACTCCCAAGGTCACCTTACAAAAACAATAAGATCACACACAAAAAAATAAATAAATAAATAAATAAATAAATAAATAAATAAATAAATAAATAAATAAATAAATAAATAAATAAAGTAAAATACTGGAGGCTTAAATAATAGAAACAGTTGTTAAATACTGTAAAATAAATGACAGTTATAAAGATTAGAGTTCAAGTGTATATGCTTTGTTAAATGAATAACAATCAACCAAATTGGAACATTACACTTTTACACCAAACCCTTACTTAACCAACAACCTTGTAAAATATGTATCTGTCATTTGAATGATTTACTTTTACAGATGGGCAGAATATGATCTCACTCTAAAACTAAAAAATCTGTTTATTTTTATTGCATAAAACAAACAGAATTTAATCAGATGTTACTCATGTAATTCATGCTGTGCTTTTATACAGATTTTTTTTTATTAGTTTTAAAATTAGAATGTTCTGGAGAAAAAAAAAGGAAACTTGCTTTCCTTACAGTATCGCAAAATATCACAATATATCATATTGTGACCTCTGTGCCGTGATATGTATTGTATCACTGATTTCTTGCCAATACACAGCCCTAAAAACAAGAGAAGAAATGTTCACTCACCTGCCACTTGTACTGCTGCTGGTACTGCTGACTGAGTCTGAACTGGAAGAGCGGCTCCGGGATCCTGACCCGCTGTGGGACCGTGGGGGGCGGGTAGCCTGGCTCACAAGTTTCTGAGGAGAAGGATTTCGTGAATGTGTTGAGTGTGGTGACCGGCTACGACTGTGGCGATACTGTCGGTCCCCTCGCCGTCCCCTATCCTCCCTGTACAGGTCCCTGTGAACCACACTGGCCAACGTAAAGGGTTCTCTGGTACGAGACTCGTAGCGAGGCTCTGGTGTCTCAAAGCGACAGGGGCTCCTACTGTGGGAGCGGTAGAATCCAACCCCACTGGAAGTAGATCCTCCACTTCCTCCCGTAGATCCCCCTGCGGATCCACCCGTTCCGGCGCTTCCAGCAACAGCGCTAACGATAGTTCCACTGACTCCTGGAGGTACGGTTGCACCACTTCCACTGGTGGTACCAGAGCTACTTCCAGCGCTGCTTAGAGTCCTCTCTCTTGCATCCCGATAATATTCTGTTTCATAGTGCCGCTGTCGGTCGAAACTGCTACCAGGACGCTCGTGATGTCCGTAGGCACTGTGATCATACGCCCGATCCCGACTTTCAGCACTCCTAACAGACATGAAGAAGGCGTGGTTACATTTCAATCATTCAAGCTGAAATCAGACACTAAACAAAGTTAACAGGAGTCGCGTGGGTTTATTGTAATTAGATACAGTGAAAGACGAAGTAAAAAGCTTGAGAAGGTTTAAGAGAGTTTTAGCAAAACTTCATTGAGCTACCTACTTGATAAAAAGCGATAATAAAATTAAAGAATGGTGAAAATCAGGTTTTTCTTGTTTTTGACCCTGAAATTTAATTTACCATTTTGAGTCTAAGCCTTTAAATTATTAACTTTAAATTGACAACACATTTATTTAAACTGATTATCTTTGACAATAGAAGTTTTTCAACAATCAAGAAAATACTAGGGTCACTGCTCAGAAGAAACCTACTATTGTAAAAAGAATCAAAGCAGCCCATTAAGCTAAGATTTGTAAGAAGTCTGCAGTTTAACTCGAAGCTTAAATAGATTATGCTACAGATTAGATTTTAAAGAACTAATGACAGAATATGTGCTCCAAGACTGTGCAAAATTTAGCAACTAAAATAAAATTAAGTCTGAGGTATTTTATCTTTCATTTAAAATACAATGTTGAGGGTTTTTTTTTTTAGGTTTAAAATGTCACACAGTTTGACACCACTTGTTTTTCTAAAATCCAAAACCTCTTTGTCAAGATTTACATTAGAAATTGTTCTAATGGGAACATTCTGTTCTTCTCTCTAAATGCAGCAGTCAGAGTTTAATTTGGTAAAACAACTGCTGAGTCACTTCAACAGTCATATTACCAAACACACCATAATGAGCGGGACAGGACAGCAATTACTGCTGTTTGAATTTAGATCAAATTATAATCAACAAATTAGCCGTGGTGTTCCAACACTGGGACAAACATGATTTAATACAAACACACTTAAACTCCTCATTAAACTGCTACTTTAAAGCAGAGGCTGTTTAGTTCTTTTTTTTTTTTTTTTGTTATATGAGGTGGTAAGAAAAATAGAATTTGATTCCATAAGGAAAAAACAAAACACATCTGTCCTATGGTTTACATCTTTAGTAAACTTGTACAAGATGTAACAGCACAATTTAAAATAAATAAAAATAGTAAATGCAATCCTGAAAATTATATATATTTTTTCATATTATTTGTATCTAAAAGCCAATGGAAATTGTTTTAATGTGGTATTAATGTTTGTATTTGACAGTCCTACAGAGGAAAGTCTTCTGGAAGCTACACCTAAAGAAATTTGAATAGGGCAATCAGAATTTGCATGTGCAGCACTTTATTGTGTTTATATGGTTTTTAAAAAAATAGTCCTGTGCTGTGAATATGATCTCACTCTAAAACTGAGAATTAAGGCTTTATTTCTGGATAGCAATAAAAGACTCAATATCTAATATTTACTCTTTTTTTCTAGTCACTAAATTTTGCCCCATTCCTCACAGAAAGGTTATTTTTGTCAATCTTGTAAATTATAGTTACTACAATAAAATCTGAACACTGAACATATGTGACTATGCCACAGATGGTTCCCTCATGTTGGCAGCATGGCATCGGGTCAAAGTCCAGTGGTTTTTGTTTTATGCGTCTTCCCTTTTTTGGAACCAGTAAAGACAAACCAGTCTTCAAATCTGCCATGGAATTTGTGTGTTGTGAGTATATTCTTAAATTACGCCGTGCAAAAGATGAAATGCACTGAGCAACTGCCAATTTGCCGTTTATTGATATTTGGGCAACTATTAACCAATGTTTATGTAGGGTTCCAACAATTGTGTATAAGAATACAAATAGACTGAACTATTTTTACACTTGCGGAGTAGATCTCTGTGGTACATCAGCACCACTTAGGGGTTGCTCTCACTGTAGCCAGTTTTATTGATTAGAGTGGAAGTGTAATGTTGTAGCAGCAGGTCCAAAGTCCAGCATTTTCCTTTGATGGGTTCATCCCTCTGCTTTCTCCTGTTTTTACCTGGGAAATATTTACAATTTACAGTGACTTGTTTGGTTATAAAACTAACGCTTCTGTAAAGTGAGAAAACAGTTTTTAGCCTTTGTTTGTTGGGATTATAATTTCAGGATTTTAGACTTTGGGATTAAAATCTTTAAAATTTAGCATTTTTCTGCTTGTTGTTTAGGATGAGGGAATTTTTCAACCAGTTTTCAACCAGAAATTGATTCTTCCACATAAAATATTTCAGCCACTAGATGGGATTTTACATGAATTTCAATGGTTCAAATTTCAATTTGAGGAATATATGTGCACATCTTTATGAATTTATTTTCCAAACGAAAGATAATTAGTTCCTTGCACTCTTCTGTGTGCTGCTGCTAATTTTCCTCCATTGATAAAATACATAAACATATTCCTCTGCATCACTGGTGCCCTGTGACATCCTAAAGGATAGGTTGGTAAATGATTAGTGAGTTTCTTAAAAGGCTAAACTGACCTTTGCACCCGGCACCTACATTTTACTGCCGGCATTCTGAGGACTTTGGCTGACTTCAAAGATCACCCAAGACTCACCTTTGCATTTAAAACATAAACCTTTCGCAACTGTCATCTCTGATGTGGGCAAACTGAAAATCTTTAGAATAAAATGTCTGATGTCAAAATAAAATAGTTTTGCATTAACTCTGGTTTTTAAAAGCCACATGAACAAAAGACTGCATGAACTTTATAAAGAGGTCCAAAGGTTGAGGGTAAACTGGTTTATGGGACTCAAACCACATCTTTTTTTCCTGCACTAAACATAAAAGCAACACCGGGTCAGGAGCCAACTCTGCTTCAGCTTATTTGATTCAAACGCCTGTATGCTGGATTCATGAATAACATCTATAGCATGTGGATGTCTGCTGTGAAATTGATGGATTACCTTGACCCCTAGATGCTCTCCAAAATGCTAATTTGGTGACGCAGGCTCAATAGATACCCTTCAATTTTACTTCACACAAATCCGGTTCTACATTATTCATAGAGCTTAAAAATAATTCAGTTAGACCATTTTTGGGAGGGGTAGAATTTCCATCAGTGTGTGTGATTAGACTACTCTGGTGCATGCTAAGCGCATCAACTGTTTTCGGATTACGTGAGCAGCATATTTATGAGGATGCATTCCAGCAGCATAATAAAACGGAGCCTTATATACAAAGAATAGGTCATTTTAGAGAAACACATGCAGGATCATGTCATCAAAGTATTGTTCATAGTTAATGGCTAAAGATGTGTCGGTCATGACTAACTTAGTATCCTGTTGCCCTCATAGAAAAACAGACTATAAGGGGAAGAGTTTATGATATTACTTAAAAAACACAATAACATGAGTTAGTATTTTGTCTTGAAACTCAACTGAAACGTATTTCAAAATAAGCCAACCAAAAGGGGGTGCTTGCTTTATGCTAACTGGGTAAACAAACTCCAAATCAGTGAAATATATTATTTTTGCATGATGGAAAAGTTGTGATGACTTCCAATGTTAACTGTTAACTAAAACATGGAACTAGGTGGATTAAAAAAAGTATAAAACAGTAAAAAAAAAATGTAATGAGGTGATGTTTTTATGTATTAACTTATTTATTTTATGCGTTATCTAATTTTAAGTTTCCATCTAAAAACATGTCTTGAACAGTTTCAATCTTTTTTTTTTCAGTCAATAAAAAGGGGAAAACATCATTTTAAAATTGTTGCTGCGTTGTGGAAGATATTCATTGTGAAACAGTTCCGCCCATTTTAATTTATCTAAATACGGTAAACAGGTTGCTTAGAAAAAGAAGTAATTTTATTTCCATGCATCAGTAATTTCCCAAAGCATAATATTTGTTGTTTACTTACTTTTGCCCAATAAAATTAGGATTTTTTTTAATTAGCTACAATGACAACCAAAACCAAGTTTTCAATTTTTTTTTGTAAACTTCAAAGATTTTATTACTAACAAAGGATAAAATAAAGCTGTATTAAAACCTGACAAAAATTGAAAATAGTGAGCTATTTAGATATTTAAAAAGGCAACGGCCTAAATTTGTAGAATCAAATTACAATATGTTTATTTAGATACTTGATCTGAAAACTGCTTTAAAGTTAAATATTTTAGTTTTTTTTAAGTATGTTTTGTCCACAGTTGCTTTATAGATCTATTAAAAAAAAGAAAAGCAGGAGAGAGGAGAGTGGGGTAAAGTAATAGGAACTGGGGAAAAAAGAACAGTACAAGGTAAAATGCAAATTTCTGCATGTAAACATGTAGGTAGCAGTAGATCTATGAACCAGCTACTTTGGTTAGTGAGGAAAATGGAGAGAGACAAGGGTTCAAACTAGGGGGGTTAGAGAGGACAGCTAAAATATACAGGGCAGGACATACCAACCTTTTGAGAGAGTGGTAACTTGACCTATAATTCCAAATACAATTTAGGGAGATAGAACTTTGTGAGCAAAAACTGGGCAAAAAAATGTAGAGTGGAGGAAGGAATGGAGAAACAAAATCTGAGGCACAAACTTCAGGTTTCAATCCTCATCTTCAGGACTGCTGGGAACTCATCTCCTCAGGTGAGCTGGACTGTCCACCTTTGATAATGAACTTGATCAGAGGGTGAATGTCTGCGTTTACATATCCATTAGTGAGAAAAAGGTGTTGTCCTTGAGTCCAGCAAAAATAATGAAATCCACGAGAGCATCTCGACTGAGACAATCCTTCAACAGTACAGTAAAAGTGAAAAAATAAAGTCCCACAAAGTTTTTGGAGAAGTTCTGAATATCCACCATAATGAGATTGTCCAAATCCATAAAACAGTCAAAGTCTTTTTGTACGGCGATGGGAATCTGACCATGTAGCTCAGACCATGCAACAATAGTCCATAAATCCAGATTTATGTTCATGGTAGCGTTGGTTTCATTCCATAACAGTTCTGAATCTGGATGTTCGTGTCTGTTGATTATCCACCATGTTGAATGCTGTCAAAATTTCAACACAAATGCAGTTCAGGTCCAACATAGTTCTCTGGTTCTGTAACTGTATCCATGGTTTAGTTATAGTTCCACAACCAGAAAAGAGTAGCATTAATCCACAAAAACAAGGTAGTTTTATCTCCAATAAGCTTTCCAATCATAATTTTCCAGCGCAGTTCTCAGATTTGTACGATCCAAATGTAGTCCATTGGTCCTCAGTAAAAATAATCTCCACCAAAAAAAGATCAGGGAAAAAAAAAGTATTTTGCTCACTTGTTTTATTGTCTCTACTGAAGTGGATCATCAGTAGAGGTCTCCCAATGCTCAATTTGCATAGCCCTGATTAGATATAATCCCAAATCAAACAAACAAAAACAATAAATAAAAAAAGGGGGAAAAAAGCAACCCATACCTTTAGCATGAAGGCATATTCTTCACGCGTCTGACCTTTATTAATCCAACAGTGGAGAATAAATATCCTTTGTAGATTATCCACAACTCCAACCAACGAGTGAAGTGAGCACCTCCACACGGAGGGCGGGATAAAAGAAACCCAACCAGACTAATCCAAACAATGGTGTCGGATACATGCGATGTGTGTTGGTGTCTTGGTTGGTTTGTTACATGAGGAAGAATGGGTGAAATTAATCCATCAAACAGGGCACGTAATTCCAGATTAGGGGAATCCCAGGGACGGCCGCTGGACCACTCTCTCTCTTTTTCCTTAACTCCCTTTCTCCCTTTTATAATTCTCTCTCTCCAGCAGTGTCCAATAATCCTGGGAAATTTTACGATATCCAATCTTTGCCCCGTGTTTTCCACAATTGAGATATCCACCTCACAGAGATGTTCAAGACCACAAACATAATCCCCAACAGCCATTTAAACTACTGACTACTCTGTTAAGTAACAAATACCATTATGTAAAAACATGATTTTATTTTTAAAAATACATCAATCTCTTCTTGTAAACTCTAAAAACCTAAGAATGGATCCCCATAGAGTTTAATACCTGCACCTTGTTCTACACTTTAACCCCCCCAAATAAGCAAATGAAGAAATGGTGGAAAGATCTTTAGAGCAAAGGTGTTTACCTTAAACCACGGTTTGCCCTGCCTTCAGAGAATAGTTCTCCACTTACCCGTCTAGCCTGCGTTCATAGCGTCCATCTCTGCTGTGAAGCGACGCGGGGGCCCCATACACAGCCCCCCCAGTCGCCCTTGTGAACCCTGATACATCCCGGCCTCGAGAGCCTAAGGACAGACTATCGTCCAGACCCCTGGCTGCACTAGGAATTGTTCCTGGTTCATTGTAATCAGTGCGCAGGTCTCTGTCCCCCATCTTGTTGATAGCATTATGAGCCTTTTGAGCACTTTTAATGTCCACAAAATCCACAAAGGCTGCAACTCCTCCTTCTGAACCGCGCTTGGGCAGGACCTTGACGCTCTCCACTCGTCCATATCTAAAGAACACACAACAAAAAAGGAAACACGTGGTGATCACCAGGCTTACAAATGCAAAAATGTTCTTATTGTGCTTGAGGATCTGACATGTTCAACTGTCCATTCTTTTAATAACAACTTATTGGTTGGATCACAAGTGGACATCTTTTGCAAAACCTCAAAGTGCAGATATCAAGTGCCAAAGTCAGGGCGTGTGTTTGTGTGTGTGCGCGTGTGTGTTTGAAAGCGTGGGAGGTAAGGTGGTTTGGTTACTCTGTGCTTTGTTCTTTCAAGGCAACAGTAACCCAGCAACTAGACCTGAACCTTGGAACATGTTAATAAATGCATATTCACTCAAAAAAGGGGAGAAAAAAAACACTAATTGATGGACTGAATTTATTTATTTTTTGTCCACATGAAAGTACAGTGTTTAAGTTTCGTAAATTAAAAACATGCAGGTGAATGGACACATTTAAACATATGAAGGAAACCAAATTCAACTAACCAAAATTGGCAAAGGAAAAATGTTATTTTCCAGATTTTTGGATAATTTTCCTTATATTCCAGATTTCTGGAAAATAAGGAATTTTATTTCCCACATATTCAAGTGATGGATTGATTAACAAAATAAAATCATATATACATA
>JAUBOC010000181.1:21460918-21485870 GCA_032275365.1 Anablepsoides cearensis | reverse complement strand
TTTTTTCACACAGTGGAGTGAATACTTTTTCTGGCCTTGGGGCCTTCAGCAGAACTGGGAAACATGGGAACACAGTTTCGATAGAGTACTTCAGTCTCTTCTTAAGAGAGCAAAGGAGACTGACCCAGGTCAAAGGTCACCCAGAGGGGTTTACCTACACCACTAGTATTAGTAAGCATGCTATTTAATTCAAATTCTGACAAATTATAATGCAGTTTTGGTCAGGTGTAATTTATGTATTTTATTATATAAAATAATTAGCAATTAAAAAAAGTAAAGATCCAAGAAATAAAATAGAGAGTGCAATTTCTCGGGTGTCCTTCAGGAGGCAGCAGCGCAACATTACAGTTGAGGAAGAACCACACATTAAAACAGTAAAGAAGAGCGTTTTTCCTGTATTGTCAAATGAAACTGAAGTCCTGTGGGTTCGGAGGCGGGGGACGGAGCACAGAGCTCGCAGGAATGTAAACTCCAGGTTCGGGTCTCGGTCTTGCCCGCAGTGGAAATGGACGAGCGAAGGTCAGCGGCTAAATATTGGACATGTATCAGTTCGGTCATGACGAATGGGTCGTGAGTAGAAATGCAGTCAGAAAAACTCTTTGAAGTTCTGCTTGATCTCACGTTATAACCAGTCACACCCATTACAAAAACACAGCAGGTGAATGAAGCGTGCACTGTTATAAACACTCCTCCGTAATGGTCGCGTTTAAATGATAATTTAAGCACAAACTGAGTGATTTCTAGTCACTCCATGCTCCGTCTGCTAGCAACTGTTTACTGTAGAAGAGAGTAAATAAAATCACCCAGGTCGTCATGATGAAGTTAAATTAATCAGTTCAGAGGGCAGACATGGAGACTGACACAATAAATGAGTTTAAACCAAGTTTCGAGCAGATTTCTCAATTTACGAGTGTTGAAATTATGAGGAAGTCCAAGACTGCGTTTAAACATAAGGAACCGGGAGTCTTAACATTACCCAACTTAAACTCCTTTAGGTAATAGAAAAACAATTTAATAATAATAAAAAAAGATTTTCTAGTTATTAATCAGGAAGTGTTTGCAATAAAATAGTATATGTTGGTTACATTTTCCCAGTGGTGGACACAGTTTCCCTAAAGCACTAATAGGGGAACTATTCCTGATTAGTGCTTTAGGGCTTTTGCTAATTTTAAAAAATATTAGTGGATTAGCACTTGCTAAATTTAGAAGCACTAACTGATGTTATTGTAGGGCTGCCACAAACGATTATTTTTATAGTCGACTAATCACCTTTTTTTTTTTCGATTAGTCGACTAATTGGATCATACGTTAATTGAATATTAAACATACAGATTATCACACCAGAATGCAGCTGCTATTATATAAACCATCGTTAGATTTTAGCTATATGCTAACTAAAAATAATTGCCATGGTAGGCAAGTTCTGCCTTGCAGATTTTGCATTGCACAGGTTTCTCTTTCATTTTCTTAGCCATGATACCAAAGCCTGTCTGTATAATGTCTTGTGACGTCCACAACCTGCCCCTGTTACCACTACTGTGCATGTGTGTCAAGGACAGAAAGGCAGATGCTGCAGTGGAAGGTGTCAAAGCTGTTTGGAGAGAAAAAACAAAGTGAAAAAACAAACAAACGACTAATCGACTATTAAATTAGTCGTTGACTATTTTAATAGTCGATTAGTCGTCAATTAGTCGACTAATCATGGCAGCCCTATGTTATCGATCAACGTTAATGTTAACAGCTGATGGTGAAAGCTGTTACACATTTTGTTCGCATGTGTGTCACTTATCCACTTGGTGACGATATATGAACGGAAATATGGCTGTGAAATGTCAATGATAAGTTTTAAGAGAGCAACATGACAACATGTGACTCATGTTGTCTGTTGAAGAATGTTCATGGGTTGACTGGGTTATTTTAGTGCTTTAGAATTAGCTTTTTGCTAAAACTTTCAGTGCATTAGTGCTTTAGAATTAGGGAACTGACATATTTGCGTTGGTGTTTCAGGATTAGTGCTGCCCGCCACTGCATTTTCCTGAAACAAGCCTCAACATGTTGCAATAAGTGTAAAAATACTAAATAAGTGAGGTTTTTGTCTTATATTGTAGAACTACTACAGAAATTTCGTTGAAGGAATAATGCATATCACCCGCTGCCTTTCATGATCAATGAAAGAGTTTTAGTTGTTTTGGTCAAATTTTGAAAACATTGTTAATACATCATACAGTTTTAGTGATGTCACCCTCAGATCGTATGTTTGGCATGACTCTCAGTTACCATGTCGTTCAAAATCTATCAAACTGACTGAGTTATTATCACATTATCACCCTTCAGCAGTGGGTTATTTATTTTAGTCTGGTGTAAAGAGTCTTTCTCACACAGTAAACCAAATACTCAAATACAACAAACTAACAAATGTACCATAAATCTTTTAGTAATATGTGGTGATGACTCTCCTAAGTAACATCACCAGCATGGGTGTGACTGTGGCTCAATTGTGAACGATGATCTCATCCAGTTAGTTATTGTTCTTTATTTCCAGACCCCATCCAGCTCTGTTTTAAAACACCTTTAACCCAAACCTAAAACTGCCTCGTCAGTAACCAGGATGATTCTTAGCTTTCCTTCACATACATTTGACTGTGTTTCAGTCCTTTGTTGGGCAACCAACAGCATCAGAATCCAGATCTTCTGTCTCCAAACCTGAGGCCGAGACACCAGGATCTGATCCCCACACCATGTGGACCGGTGAGACTCTTGTTTTATTTTTAATACCAAACAAAGTGCAGCCTGACATTTGAGTTGTCAGGTTGTTTCTTTATTCTTTATCCTCCCCGTCTCCTCCACCTGCAGATAAAGGCCTGGTCGGAGCTGTCCACGCTGGTCAAGTTCTACTTCTGCTTCACCATCGCGTCTCTGCTGGCGCTGCTCGGCCTCACCTCGTACAGCATCTACAAGCAGCACATGAACACAGACGTGTCCGATGAGGACAACTTCACCGTGTCCATCATTCAGTTCGTTGGAATATGTGAGTACCGTTACCCAGGAGGGAGTTTTACACGCATTCTGTCTCAGCCAGACCAAAAACAGAAGTTTTCCCGCTGTCATCATGTGATGAAAACTGTGGAGGGTAAACTTATTTCTGAGCATGCTCAGATGAATGGAGACTTGTGACACACCGGTAGCTCTGCTTCCTTATTTCGTGCAGCCACTTTCAGGATAAGTCCACTTTTTTGCAACCAACTGCATTTCGACTAAAAAGCACAATGTTGGCACAGAGTGATGAATGAACGCACTTTGGAATAATTCTTTTGCATTTTATGAGACTCATTTCCAAAGCTTAGTCTGACCAAAGCTTGCTTATAAAATCAGTCATCAAGTAACCTGAAACTGATGAATTGTGTTCCTGTTTAAAGTGACCAATGTGGCTGCATCCAGTCAAAACACTCTTCTGTTACTAAAGCAGCCATTTAGAGCAAAAATGGCATTTGATTTAAATATAATAAAAAATTGTAAAATATTTGGGAATATAAGTAGAAATATTGCTTCAATGTGTTGAAGGATGGAATAACAGAAAATTGGGATGACTGGTTGTGTGTGGTTTTGTTCCCCACAGTGTTCTGCATCTACTACATCACCCGCGGCGTGATGCAGGAGAACAGACAGGAGCTGGGGGCGTTCGTGTTCAGCGTGTTGGCGGTCATGATCCGATCCGTGGTCAACTTCTCTGTGGTGGGGTCAAAGGGCGAGCCGGACCTGTTGGTGAGTTTAACCTTCCTCTGCACGCTCAGACACGACCTGCAAGAGGTGAACCCAGGTCAGTTTCAGGGAAATTACAAATACGAGTTGTTAAGCTGCAGAATTATTAGAAGTTATTGTTGTCTGCAGTCCTGTAAATGCAACAAGAAAACTATCAGGATCATGTCTGAAGCTATAAAAATAAATGTAAAAGGTTAGAAGAGACAGAAAAAAATATAAACCTGTGTTTCACTTGTTTGTACCGGTGGTTCTGTGTTACACGTAAAAAATGCTTTTAGCTAGCCTTTTTTGTAACTTTTAGCTAGTGTTTTGCTACATTTAGCTTTTAGATTACATTTTACTCTTTTGCTTTTAGCTAGCTTTTTGCAACCTTTAGCTAGTGTTTTGCTACATTTAGCTTTTAGCTTGCCTTTTGTTGTCTTTAGCTAGTGTCTGACTATATTTAGCCTTTTATATCACATTTTACTACTTTAGCTTTTAGCTAGCTTTTTGTAACCTTTAGCTAGTGTTTTGCTACATTTAGCCTTTAGCTTGCCCTTTGCTGTCTTTAGCCAGTGTTTTATTGTATTTAGCTTTTAGATAACTTTTTACTACTTTGGCTTTTAGCTAGATTTTGCAATCTTTAGCTAGTGTTTTGCTACATTTAGCTTTTAGCTAGCTTTTTGCAACCTTTAGTTTGTTTTTTTTGCTACTTTTAGCCTTTAGCTTGCCTTCTGCTGTCTTTTGTTAGTGTTTTTCTATATTTAGCTTTTTAGATCACATTTTACTACTTTAGCTTTTAGCTAGCTTTTTGGAACTTTTTGCTACTGTTTTGCTACATTTAACTTTTAGCTTGCCATTTGCTGTCTTTAGCTAGTGTTTTATTGTATTTAGCTTTTAGATAACTTTTAACTACTTTGGCTTTTAGCTAGTGTTTTGCTACATTTAGATTTTAGCTAGCTTTTTGCAACCTTTAGTTTGTGTTTTGCTACATTTAGCTTTTAGCTTGCCTTCTGCTGTCTTTTGCTAGTGTTTTACTCTATTTAGCTTTTTAGATCACATTTTACTACTTTAGCTAAAGGTTACAAAAAGCTAGCTAAAAGCTAGTGTTTTGCTACATTTAGCTTTTAGCTAGCTTTTTGCAACCTTTTGCTAGTGTTTTGCTACATTTAGCTTTTAGCTAGCTTTTTGCAACATTTTACTAGTGTTTTGCTACATTTAGCTTTTAGCTTGCCCTTTGCTGTCTGTAGCTAGTGTTTTATTGTATTTAGCTTTTAAATAACATTTTACTACTTTGACTTTTGGCTAGCTTTTTGTATTCTTTAGCTAGTGTTTTTCTACCTTTAGCTTTCAGCTAGACTTTTACAACTTTAAATCTTATGCCACAAAAACTTTTAGCTAGCTTTTTTCAAATTTTAGCAAGCACTTTTTGCTTTTGCTTTTTTCTAGATTTTTATTACCTTTAACCTTTAGCTAAGATTTTACTATTTTTGATTTTAGGGCAAAATTTTACAACTTTTAGCTGTAAAAAATTATTTTTACCTTCTTCAGAAAATTTAAGCAAAGCCATTTAGCACTCAGCATTCACAACCAGTTCCTCAAGTTTTTTTTTAATATCTCTTAACAAAATTATTGTTAAGAACAAATATATTTTCGGACTGTAAACATCTCTCTGTTCAGACAACGAGAAGCTAAAAGAAGAAAAAAAAAATCTATTTTATGCGGAAAAATTGATCGCTGCAAAGTTTCACAATGATAAAATCAAGTTAAAGAATCAAGTTTTATTTATAGGAATTTAATTTGATTGAAACAGCCATTAAACTTTCAGCTTCTTTCACGTTCTGTCACACTTTCACCACTAGATGTCACTGTTGTTGTTTTGATCATTTGAACATCTGAACTCTGTTGATCGTTGTTTGTCTGACTAAGAAGCTGCAGATGATAAATGCTCCATCCGTCTGTCCGTCTGCTGCTGAAATTAGCCAGACCAGTAAAGTTAAAGTTCATTAACTTCATCATTAAAGTTATATTCACACTTGATTGTAAGATTTGTTTACATTTTCAGAACTCTGTGAACAACCTGCCCCACTCCCCCTCATAAGCCAAATAATGGCATAAAAATAGAAAGGGACACAGGAATAAACACATCAACAATTTAATCAAATGTGACAAGATGTGCAAAACTAATCAAAATAAGGAAAAATGGTATGACCTGTACCTGCTGCCTTTAAGAATACAAATAATGCATTAGTCAAGTAATATCCAAAAATAAAAATTAAACAAAAATGTCTAAATGCATCTTTAAATATTCATGTCAGTTTTTGTTTTTGAACTAAGACAATCAATCATCTCTCTAAACAACAAAATAATATTACCAGTTCTACATTTATTTATCACCGAAGTAGAAACAATAATAAAATAAAATTTGTCTTGGAGTGTGAAGGCGAGAACTTCTGGAATATCTGTGAAAACCCAGTCATCCAGTCATGTGATTTCAACCTCCATGTTTGTGTGTGGGGGTTAAATTCTCTGAAACTCCTACAAGTTGTGTCAAAATTAGAGAAAAAAAAACTATAACAAACTATACACCAGTTTTTAAAGACTGTTGTACCTCGAGAATAATAGTTATAAAATGTCTGCATTATGATCACTGCTCCTGGATCTTGTCTAAAGTCTCCTCCCTGACGTTGCTCTTTGTACTGCGGTAATAAAGGTTTATATTAAATATGTGGAAAGAAACTTCTGCACAGAAGTAAAAGACTACTGGGTTTGTCTATGGCATTAACTAACTAGAAAGGGAGGTAACAGGTAACAACTAGTCTTGTTAACTAGCTAAACATTATATATTGTCATGTAACTCGTCATCATTTAGCATCATTTAACATTACTCCAACAGCACGACTCGACTTACATGGTTTATTGGGTAAAACTGTGCAAAGCAGGACGTTTCCCCTCCATCATCTGCAGGCATTAGCATGCCTACGCTCATGGTGCGTTTAAAGACGGCTCGGAAAAACACATTATCAGTTGCCCGTATGATTAATCGGCTTAAACTTGACTCAATAAAGTCATGTAGTGGTCGAGCACAAGTCAGTGGAATAAATTAAATGTCAGTAATAAATAATTTTCTGAATATTTTTGTTTGTTTAGTTGTTTTATAGGGGTGTAAATTACCAGCTTTATCACGATACGATATTACATCGATATGTTTAGATGACGATTCAATATTTCTCGATATCCTAAAGTCTGTCACGATACGATTTCGATTCAATTCACAAGTCTGCGATCGATATAATGCGATATCATATGTCCATCTAACACAATGACTGTGTTAGATGGACATAAGATATCGATTGTCTTCCAGACTATGATGACGATATAGATCACGATTTTCATTTTGCCACGATATAGCTGAATCATGAACCAATCAAATCGATATATCGATATAGATCGATGTATCATTACACCCTTATTGTTTTAGCGGGAAACTCATGAGAATTTGCCCTTGAGCTGCAGACACTTTGTGACGTGCAGTTCTTGACTTTTAACTGAGCTGCAGTTAACCCGACATGCTCGTAAATTCCAGCTGCGAGGCTGCGTGACGATCAGCCTGTCCACCTGACGGACTGAAAACTATGAAGAACAAGATGAACTTTTGAACATTTAGACCTTCGTGTTCTCCAAAGCAGTGACTCCCATCCAGGGGTACGTGCAAAAACTCCCAGGTGTGTAAAAATATGAATCAAAAAAATTTAATAAAAATTAAAAAACGTGGAGAAATATGCAGATACAGTATATGGTTTTGATTTAAACGTGTGCAAAAATTGCATTTTGTCAAAATATAATGAATTAATCTTATACAACTATACAAATAGTATTTGAGGTTTCCTCTTTTATATTGACATAAAAAATACTCAATGAATCTACATAAAACTGGGATTCAGACCAAACACAATGTATTTTTGTAACCAAAAAGACAAACTATCTCTGGATAAGCTTATGGTATCAGAATGATCCAGGTATCAAAATGTAGCTTTTAAAGCAGGAATCTGAAAATGTAATTAGGTCATTTTGACCAAATTTGACTTAATCCTCATTTCGATATGATGGGGTTTCTGATGTATTTTGGACGCTGCTGCTACTCCCTGCACCTGCCATTACCTGGTTTATTTATTTAATTACTTATTCACTTGATCCCAGAGAGAGATGAGAAACAGAACAAAGATGGAAATGTCACAAACCGTCAGACACGCCGTTTTAATTTTTTTTTATTAAGTAGCTGTTGTACATTATAGTTTTGGAGAATCATCATTACGTTTGACAGAGAGGGTACTAGAGGTATGACAAAATATCTCAGTGGTACACAAGTCTGAAAAAGATGGGAACCACTGTTCTAAAGAGAACACTATAAAACTGTAATCAGTGAATATCACTAGAACGACATGATATTTAGTAATGTTTATTTTATCCGTGTGTGTGTGTTTGTGTGTGTGTGTGTTGCAGGCTCGCTTCGTGTGCATCATGCTTCTGGGCATGGTGCACGTGCTTTGCACCATGCTTCTGATCCGGAGCCCCAACATGATGGCGTTCCGTGTGGGCGGAGCCCTGGAGAGCCTCCAGGAGCAGTACTTCCTCCTCAACCTGTGCTTCTCCATGGTGACCTTTGACCTGCAGGCTCAGGTACGGCTCCTCCTCCTCCTCCTCCTCACGCAGACACAATAAGTGAGGCAGAACTCTTGGTGTCTAACGTCACTGAGGCGGTGGCGTCTGTGAGATGTGGCTGATTTGTCTGGTTGTTCGTCACTTCATACCAGCTTCAGGACATCCAGATTAGAACAGCTGGAGATGATCAGCAGAGATCTAGTTTTTCTGGTTCTGTTTGATGTTTTTTTTTTTGCACAGGAAGCATTTCTGTGTTCATCTTGCATGTCACATGTTACATGTCAGCGCCAGAACTTTTCTTTCCTTCTGTGCTGAGTCATCGTGTGTGTGTGACCTTTTCAGCTGTGTCTGTGTATCCTGATGACGACGACTGACCCGTCCATGTCGGCTGCCAACACCATCATCCTGGCTGTGGGCGTGGTCTGGGCCTGCCTGACCGCCGCCGTGGGGGCCGTCGCGGTGAGCGCCGTTCTTCTTCCATGGCTTAGGTCCCAGAGAGAGAGCTGAGAAACAGAACAAAGATGGAAATGTCACAAACAGTCAGACGCACCGTTTTAAACTATTAGCAGAAAGAAACTTTGATCTTTTTTCTGCTGATTCAGCATTTTTTTTTTCTTATATATTCTTTTACAAACTTGTTTCTTTTACACACATTCTGCTCTTTTATTAAAACATTCAGCTAAAACTGGAGATGAGTGATGATGCTTCTGGTTTTTATAAATGTTATATTTTATTTATTAATTTATAAATATTTTTCCCATTAAAAATACAGACAGACCTCTTTTTGTCTTCTACTTTCAGCTTATACCTAATGTACTAAATATTTTTAGTTAGCTTTTTACTACTAGTAGCCTTTTGTCATTCTTTTGCTGATTTTTGTTAACTTTTAGCTACTTTTAGCCTCTAGATAACATTTTTGTTACTTTTAGCAAGTGTTTTGCTACTTTTAGCTTCTAGCTAGTCTTTTGTTAATTATTGCTAGCCTTTTGTTTCTTTTAGCTAACATTTTTTTTGCTTTAAGCTATTGTTTTGCTTTTTTTAGTAAACATTTTGCTGCTTTAATGACCTTTTAAGATTCTTAACATAAGGCATTCAGATAATTTGGTTTTTTTAGCTTTTGCTACATTAAGCTCGTGTTTTGCCACTTTTAGTTTTAAATAGACTTTAGTTAATTTCAGCTAACATTTTGCAAACTTTTTGCTGGGTTGATAACTTGTTAAGACCCCTAAAAAAAGCATTTAAATAACATTGTTTCTCTTAGCTAACCTTTTGCTGCTTTAAACTCATGTTTGCTACTTTTAGCTTTTAGCTAGCCTTTAGTTGATTTTAGCTTGTATTTTGCTTCTTTTAGCGAACATGTTGCTGCTTTAATGACCCATAAGACCCCTAACAAAAGGCGTTTAGATAACATTTTGTTTCTCTTAGCTAACCCTTTGCTGCTTTAAGCTCATATTTTGCTACTTTTAGCTTTTAGCTAGCCTTTAATTGATTTCAGCTCGTATTTTGCTTTTTTAGCGAACATGTTGCTGCTTTAATGACACATTTGACCCCTAACAAAAGCGTTTAGATGACATTTTGTTTCTCTTAGCTAACCCTTTGCTGCTTTAAGCTCATATTTTGCTACTTAATTCCCACTGCACGCTGCAGTTCCAGTTTATTGATGCTAAAGTTGACCCACTTCTGATTCAACCAGAGCTCCTTGGTTCCAGCAGGTAAAATGTTTCAAACACAGGCAGGTGGGGAGGAACAGGTCGGGCTGCAGACGATCACAGAACTGACTGCAGGACCTGATCTGTTTTACAACGTGTCTGAATGTTAATGAGGCTCAGCTCTTACATGCAGCAGTGGATTTAATGCACTTGTTTATTTTTGCAGGTTTTAAAGGAAGCCAAGGTGCTGGTGTGGGTCTTCATGGTGCAGAACATTCCCCAAGTGGCCTTCTTTTTTTATCTCATGTACACGGTGAGCAAACGTTGACCAATGTCTTCACGCAGCAGGCTGACCTCCGTAAAATCAGCTCTGCAGGTCTGAACGCATCCCCGGGCCTTCCTGCAGGTTTATCTTTAGAAATTCTTCTCTCTGGAACAAACAACTGTTCCTGTAGAGATTGTAAATCTTTCCAAACCGGTTTTACCTGCTCGACTTCCTGGCAAGAGAAAAGCTCGAACATTTCTAGAACTGCGGGTTTAAGCAAAGCTTTTGTCAAGCGGTTTCCAAGGTTCGAGTCAAACTCAGTCCAGGTTTTGATCTAGACTTTGCATCAACACTAAACCGCAGCATTGTTTGAGTTTAACACAAGCTACAGATTTAATAGCTGTGACTTTTTTATTGGCAAGAAATTTTTTAAACTATAACCGAGGAGCACAAGAAGATTTTTTATTATTATGAGAATAAAGTTATAATACAAGTAATATTATGACATTTTTTTATAATGAAAAAAATCTTAGTCTGGCCCCTAACACTCTGTTGTTCTAAACTGCTTTAAATCTGCTAAATTAAGTGTTATTGTGGTATTTAAGGACAATACTTGATCAATAAAGCCATTATGTAAATAAACCAAGTATTACAAAGATCTTTTGTCTTTCAAATAGTTTATTTTGCTGCATATAATTATGGATATAACATGCAGAACCCTATGTAATAAATGTAGTGATAGTAAAACAATCTCAAAAACAAAAAGAACACATTCTGCTTCCTATTTAACACAGATAATATTTTGACATCTCTGACTTGCCAAATTTTTTAAACCAACTTTACTTTTACTTTCATAGTTTTATCTATAACTGCTTGTAGTTTTAACTGTCTTAGATATTCATAAATGTTTTTTTTACCAGCTTCTAGCCAAGATTGTGACATTTCTGTAGATACCAAACGTGTCTATTTTTAATTTTTAATTTTAATTTGTAATTAAAGTAGAAAACCAGGGGTTTGAACTAAACAGATGATTGAACAAACTGGCGGGCCGCATTTTGGTCACTTGCAGGCTGGATGTGGCCCGCGGGCCGCCAGTTGAATAGGCCTACTGTAAGAAAACAGTAAATGTTTCTAAAATTACAGATTCAAATATTTGACTTCAGCTTTTAGCTAACATTTGGTTGCTTTCAGTTAGCATTTTGCTGCTTTTAGCTAACATTTTGCTGCTTTAAGCTCGTATTTCACTTCAGTTGATTCATGAAGTGTTGGTTTGTGACAGACTGAAGAGAATTGTAACAATTCCCGGTTGGGTTTCAATTCCAGGTGGTGGAGAAATGGTTCCAGGACAAGACGTACACGCTGGAGGCCGCCGCCGTCACCGGAGCTTTGATTTCTCTCTTGATCAAAGCCGTTCTGTTCTGGGGGCTCATCAAGCTGGTGCAGAGCTTCGGGCAGGGCCTGAGAGAGAGAAGTGAGTTCACATCCGAAACAAAACTTAGTTTTTTTAATTTACTTTTTAAATTTTAAAAGTTTTCTTGAGTTTTTGGTTAGAAAACAGCAGAAGGGAATATTTGCTTCAATGCGACTCTGTCTGTTTTGTTGCAGTGTTTGCATCGGTTCAGTGAAAACACATCCTGCGCTCGTGGGTCCAGGTCGGAGCTGCCGCTAAATTCAGATTCAGTGCCATGATGTGAACAGAACCAAAGCATTCCCAAAACTTCTCTTCACTCCTAATCTGAATATCTCATTTTGACTTCATCAGTTTGTTTTCTGACCAACTTGTTAATCATTATTAGTTTTCTGGACCCTGATCCTCCTAAACAAAAGCAGCTCGTCTTGAATCCAGCAGAACCTTGTTTTTCACTCAGCTTTAAATGAACTTGATCTATAAAAACTCATTTCATGGCCTTTTTTTTGGTTTTGACTGAATTCTTGAAAAGACACTGATTTTTACTTTTATTTCTTCTTTTAAACTGTAATATAGAAACCGGATGTTCCTAATATATTTTTTGTAAAGTGAACAAACATCTTTTACTGACTATAAAACAACTTCTCTTGTCTTATGTATGACTTTACATATTTCTTCACTTTCTGCAGCACCTTAACACAGTGTTTTTTATATTCATGGTTCCTAATAAATAAAAAAAAATACATAAATGTGGTTGATTTTCTTATAAAAATATATATTTTTTGCTTCAGCCTTGTCTCTGCTTTTAGGAAACAGTTTTGGATTCAAATGCCATCCTGAATTTTATAGGAATCTGTGCTTTGGTTCATTAGATATTTTGCTAACAAAACATTATTGCCCGTCTTAATGGCGACAACTGATTTTACACGAGACATTTGGGCTGAAGTTCTGAAGTGAGCTGCTTCTCATTTCTAACTTTGCACAAAAGAAAGTGAGCCTTAATAAAACATTCATTTTGTAAAATCGAAGCAGTTTTGCTTGACTTAGTGTCAACGCTGATCAAACAAAAGAACGTAGACTTTCTGTTTTTAACAATCTGTTTATTTAAAATTTCTGGGGAAGAAAAAACATTAATAAACTTGCAGATACAAAAGCTACAGAGCTGAATTACAAAAAGTAAAAAGCACTTTGAGAGAGCAAATAGAAAAAAAAAAGTTTCATTTTAGAGAACAATTCAGACAAAATAAACTGGAAACAGATTTCCTAAACAGTTTGTTTTGGCCAAAAAAAAAAAAAAAAAATATTAATAAAAATCCACGAGACTAACTTGTCAATGTGTAAAAAACAAAATTTATTTCTATTAATAACAGTAAACCTGTTATTAAAACATACGGACTTTACAAAATACAGCTTTTTACATTTATTTACACTTAAAAAGGAGGAATGATTGCTCTTTAGTGCTCACAGGGTTTTAAACACGAGCCGATTTATAAAATGCACATTCTGTCCCAACAGCCGTGTAAAGTAGGACACCTTAAAGTAGGCCGCACAGTGATCAATTCAACAAAGTTTGTAACAATTTCTCAACATTCACACAGAAAAACAACAGACGCTGGTCTTAAAAAAGGTTTTATAAATATTTGGCTATTGCTTCAGGGAGATCTTTAAAACCAGACACTAAAATAAAAAAAAAAAGACTTAAAGTTTGGTCTCTGCGTGGAAATAAAACCTGCCTCCACAGAGATTTCACACAGCATCAGTCCACTGAGTGGCTGTCGGTACGACCCACAGAAAAAAAAAAAAGACGTAAACTTGAGAAAACAGAGATTTTGTACATTAATGATGCAGTGTTTAAGGCACAGTTGGACCCTTGAGAACATCTATCAAATTTGTTTTTAAATATTTCCAGAGGAATGCAGCTCTTGCTCACCTCAACAAAACAACAAAAAGAGAACTTTTTTTTTTTTAATGTCTTCCTGACGTCGGTCCTAAAAACGGAAAAAGTGCTGAAGTGAACCTGATGACACCAATCAAGAGGATCGTTAAGACGTGCCGACAAATCCTGACCATGTTTTGGTTTGTTTGAAGTGTCGATTTCCTTTTGATTTGATTTTAGGTAGTTTTTTCTTTTGTCCAAAACTGCATCTTGAATCCGTGGGAACAGTTTTCACAGCTGGACAAACGGAGACCAAACTCCATTCAAATCATGCAGAGCATCCTTGTAGAGGATTTCAGCAGCTGCGGCTCATTCGCTCTAAAAAGAACCACCGTCTTCTAGAATTTGTGAAACTTCTGTTTTGAAATTTATGGAATGGCTCCAGTTTGTCCGTCTGAGGTGGTTCCCTTTGTTTTGTTCAGCAGATTAAACAGCTGTTTTGTTAAATTAAAGCATTCCCATGTGCATTAAAGAAGTGGGAGAACGACCTGGAGGAGCTCACGATGCAGACGGACCTGCTTTGAATGGAGTTTGGTGACGACCGTCTGTCCAAGAAAGAACGAGTGACAGAAACAGAAGAGTCCTGGGGGGGGGGGGGGGGGACTATTGTACACCCCCCCCCACGAGGGTAAACCCCCCGACTCAGCTCAGAACTCCTCGTCCTCATTGAGGTAGTTCTGCTTCTTCCTCACATTCCAGTGCAAACACTCGGCCAGGCTCTCGAACCAGTCGTTCACCGGGTCGCGGAAACAGATGGACGGAACGGGGAAGCAGGAAGTAGTGATGGTAATACTGGAAAAAAAAGAAAATAAACAAGTTCAGGTGTTTTCTGTAACAATAACAAAGCTGATGATGTAAAATGACCATTATGATGAAATACTGGGTTTTTTCCCCTGAACACTGGCAGCTGGTTCTAAGAAGCAGGAAGGTGATTATATTCGATTACATAAAGGAGGGGAGGGGGGATTGAGTGTGACTCAGGGGTCAGAATGGCCTCCAGCCAATTAAAACAGGCCGATGAGTTTATATAACTGAGACTGAGAGCGTTAGTTACCTCTGCTGCTCGGCATGTGGACTAACCTGTCTCCGTGGCAGATCTCCTGCCTCTTCCTTCCATCAAAAGACACCCAGGCCGTGTTCCTGGCGTCACGCGACAGCATGATCTAAAAACAACAAGGAAATAAAAGTTTGGTTGAACTGGTTGGATAAAAATCAGTTTATTAAACCAAGTGTTTGCTGCAAAACACCAAACTATAAACCGGTTTGAAAACCAGTAAAACAACAATAGTTATACTGTTTTGCCTTCATGTACGCAGAATATTTTCTTAATAAGTTCATTGTTTCCTCAGTGTAATAATTAAGTTTTCACCTTCTTGACTTTACATCCATATTTTAATCATGACCAGGGAGATGAATCGTTACGACCAGCAGAAACAGGAAGTAAAACACTTGATCAAAGCAGTTGTATGTGTGATAAAGATGAAGGTTTTGTGTGCAGCAGTTTTAGGTAAAACCCTTTAAAGTGCCTGTGACTTCAAATTTTTGTAATAAATGTGAATGTGTTTTCGGAAAAAGAACATTGATAACATATTGCAAAACAAATTTCAGACTGTTGAGATGAACAGTTGTTGAGATATTTGCACGTGAAGAAACAGGAAGTGATGTTGAAGGGGAATGTCTGCATGTAAACAGAGCAATGCTACAATAATTAGAGAAGAATCTGATGTTTCTTTAGATTATTTTGAGTCACTATCAGAGTTGTAAATAAGATTATTTTAATAAACAAAGACTAGAGTCCCCCTTTGATGTCACTTCCCGTTTCACTTTGCTGAGCCAAATTCAAGAGAAAATAGGCGTTATGTGGGTAAAATCATGTGTATTATGCTAATTTTCTTCAATATAAATATGTTTTCTTTGACTTTTTGTATCTGAAGGATAAGCATGTCACAGGCCCTTTACGTACCTTGAGCTCCACTCCGGCGGGCACCACGATTGGTCTGAAGGAGAGCGAATGAGGGCAGATGGGGGTGATCATGATGGCTGGGACGTTGGGGTGGATCATTGAAGCTCCTGCTGCCACTGCGTACGCCGTGCTGCCTGTTGGTGTCGATACAATCAAACCTGAGGAGGGGGGGACAAAATCACATCGGGTGGGATTTAACAGAGAGGACAAGCGTGACGTGATTTACAGTCAAAACATTGAGCCTGAAACCAGAGCTGGGAGACTAAGCTCCACCCACTGAACCTGAGAAGTCTGCAGGTCTGCGGTGTGGAGCGTCACAATCATCTGCTGACTCACCGTCTCCCTGAACTGTGGTGATCAGGTGTCCGTCCAGGTAGAGGTCGACGTTGGAGAGGTACGACGAGGGTCCCCGGTCCACCACCACCTCGTTTAGGACCTGACACACACACACACACACACACACACACACACACAGAGAAACGTCAGCGATGACTCATTACATGAATCAGACGACCTGATGTCACCTGATGCTACACGGTTTGTTTGTTTGTTGGGCAGGACAAACACCAATCCAGTGTGTGAGCCATAAACACAGTTACTGATGTCACTGCACACCAATGTTGTTCCTCAACAACAGCTTCAAAGTCCTCAGAAAAGACCATGATTATGGAGTAACAAAACTAACAAAATCAGAAATATATCAATGGACCAATAAAAAAATAATAATAATAAATAAATAAATACACTTAACATTCACCAATTAGTATTCCTGTGTTTTATACTTTAATTGACCTTCATATTTATTTTTCCAGCTTACTTACAATAAATCATATTTTAGAACATAATTTACATTTTACTGTTTTAAAACAATATTTATTTATTATTTTTCTTTTTACTTGTACATGCATTTATGTCTCTTAAATCCTATTTTATTTTTATTTCCATGTGTTGCTTTTACATTTCTGTCTCCTGTATTTACATTTCTGCCTCATTATGCAAATAAGGTGGGCGGTCCTTCTTGGGTCAGCTTCTCTCTTATTGGTCAACAAACAGGAAGGAGGAGGAGCCGTGTGCAGATCTGCTGTGTATAATAGTGCTGCATCAGTTAATTACAGAAAGAGAAACGAGAAAGCAACACATTAAAAATTATTAATAATTTAAGAGACAAATGCATCTACAAGTAAAAGAAAAAAATAATAAATATTTATTTTTTTAAAACAGTAAAATTTAAATTATTTTATAAAATATATAATTTATTGGAACGAAGCTGGAAAAATAAATATGAAGGTCAATTAAATTATAAAACCATAAAACATGAGGTCAACTTCTTTTTTAATTTAATTTTAAGTGTATTGATTTATTAGTCCATTCATATAATTCTGCTTTTGTTTCTAATAATGTCAGTTTCGGTCCACCTTACATGATTGCATCATGAGGGTATTTTAACTTAGCTGGACTAAAACCTGACACAAGCAGCTGGGAACTAATCAAACATTTAATTTAAGCAATTTAGCCTGATTTACCTGATACTGCATGGCTTTACGACTCATGTCATGTTCCCCACTTGTGAGGATGATCCCCTTTTCGTCCACGGCGTCCTTCTCCTGCCAGTTCTCTTTAAGGACCTGGACCTGCAGGCGGCTCCGCAGGACGATGGCGGCGTTCCCTGCAACACAAGCGCCGCACGTATGAGTGCCTGAGATCAGCCTGCGTGTGTTATCAAACGGAGCAAGAATGTGTGCCTGAGGCTGACGGGTTCGAGAACATTCAGTACCTTCGATGATTTGGGTGACTTGAGACTGGTAGGTGTCGAATTTAAACGGGGTCAGAAAGCCCAGAGAGCCCAAGTGGAAGGCCATCACTGGTGGAACGCTGTCCTGCAAGCAGGAGGAGAGGATTGTTGTTTCAGTCGGAAACATAAAAAAAAAATGTTTTTTTTTTGTGAGAACTCCTGGATGAATACCTGAAAGAGTGAAGATGCATACAGCAACGTTCCATCTCCACCAAGACAAATGATGAAGTCCACACGATTAGAGAGGTCATCAAAATCTGAAAAACATTAGCAGCAGTGAGATATTTAACATTCTTCTTGTTCATATTTAAGCGCCGAGTCATCAGGATATTTTTATACCTTCTCTGAAAGTGCAAAACTTCTTAGTTGTGGCTCCAAAGTTCTCGTCTCCTGTAATGGCCGGGTCATCCAGAACTTTCTTCTCTACGTAAACGATCATGTTTTTCACCTGCAGCAACACACAAGATGCCACCAGTTGGACTAAAGACAGTGAAAGCTGTTGTGGAATGGCCTGCAGGTGTCGGCGAGGTTAAACCCTACCTCTGTGAGGAAGGTGCAGAGCTCTTTGAAAGGCTGGAGCAGGCTGGCGTCTTGGATCTTCTTGATGACAAGGACACTTTTTGGTGACTTGTTCCATGTCAGTCTCTGACTGGCGGGATCCTGAATGTGCCTGAAAACACACAGAGAAAAGAAAACTTTAGGATTTTCACAGGTAATAAACAAATAAAAGGCTTGAATTAGAGTAAACACTTCTACACAGCTGACATAAGAGCTGTTGAGTAACTAAAGATTCATCCTGTTTGATTCCATCCAATCAGACGCATCAGATTAAAGTCTGATTCACCTCACACTGCAGCTTCTTCCCCCCACAACCAAACCTCAAAATGTGAGGACACAACTCAAAAGGTTTCCAAAATCTCCTGAACCTTCTTGAATAACAAAGTCACGCGGGGTCAGGATGAATTAAAAGTCATAAAAAGTCTTTTTATATAAATGGACCAATAAATCCAGATCTAAAGGACAGAAAAAAAAGACACGAGTTAAAACTGGAAAATGGAGCTGCAGGGCTTGAATCTTTCATTTACAATCAGCGAGTCTGTTTATTTACATTAGTTACAGATGACTGAGTCTATTTTTATTACAGAAGTTTGTTTCAGTAATCCTTACGCAATAATGTAGATCTGTAGTTTTAGTGTATATTTAAGGTAAAAGAAAGGAACATTCAGACAGTAATACCTGTTACAAGTCAGTAATGAGTTCTTTAGGTTTAAAAAAATAAGTGATGTAACATGAGGCTTCAGTTTTTTTTTTACTACACATCTTATAATTGTGACCAATCATATTGAAATGAGTCAAATTTGGTCAAAATGACCTAATTACATTTTCAGATTCCTGGCTTTTAAAGCTACATTTTAATACCTGGATCCTTTTGATATTATAAACGGAACCAGAGATATGCTTTAATTGGTCCTGTTGGTTATAATAACACATTAATATTTGGTCTGGATACTAATTTTATGTTATTTTTTTGAGGAATTTTTCATCAAATCTCAAACAGTATTTAAATATTGAGATTTCCAAGCTGGAAAGAAATAAAAACTTTGCTAGCTCATAGGGAAAATCTCAAAATTTAAAGGAATTTTTCCTCAAAATCATTTTTTTTTTGTTGTTACTGCTCAAAAGTGCTTCAACAATTTTTTGTGATTATATTTCATACAGCTCATTCAAATGAAACATTGATAATTGATTTGTTATATTTTGATGAAATGCAATTTTTGTAAGTGTTTATATCAAAACACTATATTTGCCTATTTATCCATAAACTTTTTGACTTAATCCTGGTTTCAATGTGAAAGGTCACAATTTTCACTAATAAAATGTGACTGAGAAAGTAAAAAAACATTTCTGAAACTAAGTTCATGCAGGTTCAATCACCGGTTCCATCTTGAACAGGTTGAAGATTTTAATCACCTGTGGAGAATGTATTGTTCCAAACGTAATTCTATTAAGATTAAATGAGAAGATTGAGGAAGTGATGAAAAGAATGTCTTCATTATTTTAGGTAACTCAGCAGTTGTCGCCTCAGTTTTATGTGTTTAAGCTGGTTATTTAACTTTAATATGATTTGTTTAATGCATCGAGTTGTGTTGGAGAAACTTTAATAAACTGACTTTAAGTACTTTTAAGAGTATTTAAAGGCTTCAACAAACCTATTTGTCTGTTAATGCAAATTCTTACTCTGCGACTGCAGCTTGCGCCTAAAAGCAACACAATTACGACACATCCAGTTCCCTATTCCACAAAAACACCCGCCGACATCATGCGAGTTCATGTGAAACCACAGAGAAGTAAACCGGATCAAGCGTGGAGAAACTGTTTCTGAAAACTCGGACAGGAGCAGATGTATAAAAGCGAACAGAGTGGCCTTCAGCTGCATCAGAGGAAACAAACAAAAGCTCCGTTAGCATTTCAACGGTGATCCTCTGATCTATTCACGACCAGTTCCTGCTCAGAACCACCTCAAAGCATCCACACCCGGACCACCTGTCTCCTTTCATCCAGCAACCCTGTTCGGTCCACCCAGCCCGAGATAAAAACACTCGCACCAGCACACCACCGCAGACAAATTTAGACTGTAAGACTTCAGACGAGATGATCCAAAACAAGAAGATCAATTTATGATTAACAACACTGTGTTTATCATTACATCAGCTGAGAGGAGCAGAACTCTTGAAAGATCTGGTTCCCAGTTAATAGTTGACCCTTCAAACATGTTTGAGCCCCTCTTTGATAAAGAAACAGACAGTTTCTCACCATTTCCAAACTTTGTTCTCACTGTGGTTCCCCGGCGCGTCCTCCACGACACACTGGTTAAACTTCATGGCTGCCCAGAGAAGATGCTTCTTTACGCTGACTCAGCTGGAGAACGGTGCTCTGTCCGGATCAACGGTTCTGACACTACTGGCTCATTCTGCCTCTAACAACTCTCTGGAACGCTCCACATTTTGCAGCAGCTACAGAGCGGTTAAAGTGGTTAAAGTCAGACGTTGGATGTTTTGAGAGTGACTGATCAGGCCTCGAGGATCAGCTGGAAAAACCCCTGAGAACTGGACTCGCTGTGGCTATATTTGTCCCTGGGAGGACTTAACACTAAACCCTCCTCGTGCATTCTGCTCCTGAGGTAAAGCTCTCCCTTCTTAAGGTTGTCTACAACTTAGGCCCCGCCCCTTTGCTGAGCTAAACTCGCCTGTTTCAGCCAAGGGCTTTCCCTGTTGGACAGGTGTGACTCTCTCACACAATACAGTGTCAGCTGCTTTTACATCTGAGCTGTTACTGCAATGGAAAGGTATTTTCACCTGAATGAACTCATTCGGTGCATGTTCCCATTTACAGGGAGGAAACAATGAAACTGGTTTGTGCTGATTAGCCCTATTTCTGCTTTATGGGAAAACAACAGTGTGGACGCGAGCTTCCTGTTGCCCTCTTACTGTAAGGCAATTCTCAGGTATGGAATTTGATTGGGCAATGATTAATGAGGTGTAAATTATTTAGTGATGGAGCGATGAGAAATACAATAAAGCTGCATGACATAAAATACCATAAAACAAGAACAAGGAGCACAGAGACAGCGTTCTGCAGGGTAGAAATCAAATACATTTGAGTAGAAGCCCTTTTGCAAATACATAAATTAAAGCTGCTAGATTATTTGAAGGAATTTAAATTTCACCCCGCCATGCAAAAAGTTTTGGATAAAATGATTTTTGTTGAGAAACGACAGAAGAATAAACTTATTCTTGGGGACAGTTTGAATCAACTTCCTCACATTGTGTTTCGATGAGTGTTAGGATGATGTGCATGACAAACAGTGGTACAGTTCATACCCACACAATTAACTTAAAAAAAAAAACAAAGTTTAGCTGTTTTTCTGGGCGGAAATATAAAAATCTCCTCTTGTAGCTCTTTTTACTGCTAATTTTAACAGGGATAGTTCATTTGATAAATGGGTTTCTGTAGACTCGAGCTTGTCATCTGTCCCTTAAAGTATTTGAAACTATAGAGACGACTTCCTTAGCAAGTCAAGCTGCACAGATTGTTCTTTATTTAAGAGGCAGCGCAGGTAGGTGCCAAACACAAGTAAAACTAATTTTTTGTCCAATTAGTGCTGAAGAATCTGCATTTTCCCTGCAAGGAAAAATGTTGCATACAGAAATATACTTTGGTTATTTAAAGTAGTATTGTTGTTAAAGCTGATTTTACGCTTTATAAAAAAATGATTTTTTTTTTACTAACTATAGAGCAGATGAAACATAAATGACCGCTCTAAATATGAGCGAACCACTGAGTTAAAAGAGAACTTAGCGGCACGTCGGGCCCCAGGTGGACATCGCTTCTTTACAAAAAAATGCTTTTAAGTAATTGTCACCTGAAGCAATAGCAGAAAAACAAGGACTGTTGTCATCCACCTTACTTGTACTGAAACCGTCCACAAGGACATGACGTACTTGGTGTTTGGAAAGTCTTAAGAGCAATTATTTTACTTTTGTCTTTGGCGAGCATTGCCCCCAGCAACTGAACAAAATATGTGCAAACGTGCAGAAAAAAAAACATTTTTGAGGCATCTGGTCTTAACAAAACATTCCCCCCCACTAATAAAGATAGCCTGGTTTTACAACTTTTAACCCGTTTAGCAGCATTAAAGAAGCTAATCCTTCAAACCGAGTGAAGCAAAAGGCACAGACTTACCAGGACGGAGGGTGTCACTGGGTCAGTGAGCTCAGGTATTGACTAGATGACGTCATGGGTCTTTCATAACACTATGACTAAATGCAACAACATTTATAGATCCGTGCAGCTTAGCTTGTATGACAATAGGTAAAGTGGTGGAAAGGTAACAACCCATGGAGAGGGGTGTGCTGGGGATTGTAAAATATTTAACACGGCGCGATCATTACGGGAAGTTCATGAAAGAAAAACAAGGACAGGAAATACAGCCAAAGTGACCATAAAATAACAACTCCATCTATTAACCTAAGGTTTGGTGTAGCTGGGACCGATCCCCAACACATATCCTGAACTCTAACTGATTGTACAAGATTATTATTTTGTCTGCTAACAAAATGTCTCATGAACCATTTGACAGATTTCAATGAAACGTTCAGGAAATTATCACCGGATGCTCGAATCACCTATTGGAGCCAATTCAATTCAACCAATCCAATATGGCTACTCAGTCCATTCTACAAATATTGCATGACTTTCATGAGAAAATCATGAGATATTGCATCTTCCCCTCAGTTTAAGAGTCTGGCTTTCATCCTCAACAGTACTCTATCATTTCAGTCCCACATCAATACCATCATCAGGTCAGCATTTTTCCACCTTCAAAGCATCAATCATCTACCTCTTACCCCTCATACTACTGTTATCTTTGTCCAAAGTCTTGTTACCTCCTGCGTTGACTATTGCAATTCTCTTCTTTTTGGTCTTTCTTGAAGAATCTCTTCATAAACTCCATCTGGTTCAGAATTACCAGAACTCCTCCTACAACCACATCAGCCCTATTCATCACAGGCTTCACTGGTTACCGGTCTAACATAAAGGATTCAAGGAGGTCTTATTGTCATTCGCATCACATGTGATACATGGGGTGGAACGAAACTACAAACTCAAGATCCCAGTTCACCAAGAAAAACAATGCACCAAAAACACTAATTAAAAAACAAAAAAAAAAAACAGCAGCGACATGATTATAAGCAACGCAACTAAATGAACAAATGGCGACAAAGTGTCCCAAGTATAGAATAAGAATTTGCATTGAATTCAAAATTCTTCAACACATTTAAAGCACATGACGTTTTAAGGTTTGCAACTCTGTCGTGATTTTTGTCTAAACCTCCTGCACAACACTGAAATTGGAATAACTCACCCAAAGTAACTGGTTGTGCGAATTAGGTGACCACATAGATGCAAACAATAAGATGTACTTTTCTGTTTCTATAGTGAGTCAGAGATAATGTGCCGAGTGAGCGGCAACAACCTGAACACACGAAACGCAGCTTTGTGATGCAGAGAACTCTGATCCAGCGGTACCATATTTGTAAATCTAACAAAAGGAGCATGTTGTTCTACACCGACATTAAGCTGTAGCGTCAGGTTGTGTTCAGCCTCATCAGGTGAGCAGATTTCTTTTATTTCATATTCAAATTTAGAGGCTGGCTGCACATACAGAACACACTTAAGTTGATAATTAAATCAACTGTGTGGTGGAGCTCTCTCACCGTGCACCAGGCTGAGCTCTGACAAACAGCTGCACCCACACTTTGCATCATATTTGGTTTCGTCAGAGCTGCTATGCAAATCATGTTCTTGTTTGCTTATAATTAGGACTAGCGCCAATATACAAAATAATGCAAAGTTTGTATAAACATGTTAATTCTAACATTTTATTACCATAAAGGATTGTCAAAACCACGAGATCATGCAGAACTTTATTTTAAGGTTTGATTACTAATATTTTTCATTACAAATACCAGATTAACACTTACTATCAAACATATGTAAGAACTGAAGGTTTAAAAGAATTTAATAAACACTAACAATAATGAAGCACTTATATTTTCTGTACGCTTTACCTTTTTTTTAAAGCAATAAGCAGATAGAGAATATTAATGCAGAGCAGTCGGTTATGTAACTTTATTTGTTGGAACATAACATTTTGGGGTTTTTCAGGTTTCTGTTTCAGACTTGAAAGTTACACCAGAGGATATGAGGACATTTTACTGAGAAACTCCTGTGTTTAACATATTCTCAGAACCAAAGAGTTTAGCAGAAATGCTCCAGATACATCAGGTTCTGGATATGGCAACGCTTTAATTGATAATCAATTTATTTGTCAGGCTATACTAGGACTTCTTCCATCGTATTTGTTGGCCTACATAAATGGAAAGTCTACTGGAGGATACTCTTCTTGCAAGAATTTATTTTTGCTTTCGGTGCCTAAAGTTTGAACTGAACTTGGAAAGAAATCTTTTCAGTTTTCTGCTCCATCTTCTTGGAATTAGTTGCAAAGATACTTGAACCTAAAGGGGCTGTTGTCATTAAATGTTTTTAAGGCTGTTCTTATTTGATTCCTGTTTGTAAATGTTTTAACTGAGGAATCTTTTTATTTAATCCATCTATGATGGTGCTGTTTCTATTTTTGCTGTGAATGTTCTGTAACATCTGTGTACTGCTGCCAGTCTTGGCCAGCATTCCCTTGAAAAAGAGATTCTTAATCTCAATGGGATTTTTTTCCTGGTGAAATAAAGGTTAATAAATAATATGTGAATTTCTTCATGGTCATCTCCAAGAGTCATTCTCCTCCAACAGCCTCTCTAACCGCATCACATATCTCCTCTCTGGCCGTCCTCTGTCTTTTTCCTGGACGGCTGACCCTGAAATCCTGCATCCTTCTAACCTCACAGTTCATTTACACACACACACACACACACACACACACACACACACACACACACACACACACACACACACACACACACA
>JAUBOC010000181.1:21399497-21412717 GCA_032275365.1 Anablepsoides cearensis | reverse complement strand
TTTTTTTGGTGTTTGGACTGCTTCTAGAAGCAGTAGAGACCCAAAAGTAAGTTTAAAAACATGAAAAAAGTGAAATTTGCATAATAGGTGACCTTTAAATTTTTAAAGTAAATTTTAGGCAGTGTATGTTTGCTGTGTTTTTTTTAAAGGGTTTTCCAATTAAATTGATCTGATAAACAAATCAAAATAAATATTTGCGCTTTTAATTTTTCGATAATCTTCACCCTTACAAGATGTAATTTTCCGTACCAGTTACACTTTCATGTGTCTCGAGATAATTTAAATACGATCATTCGTTTGACTGACAATGGTATTTCTTTAGACAGTTTCTTAAGAGGAAAGAAAGTTACGTGTTCCTCACCTTGTATCCGCTTTGGGGAGACCATGTGATGGTGAGCGTACGTTTGTGACCTGCCTCCACGCTGCCTTTAAGAGGCTCCACGCTGAAGCCCTGCTGCTGCAGTGGTGCCACGTTATCCCAGTAAAACTCTCCACCCTGGAAAATCACAAAAAAGGACAATTCAAAGAAGATAAATGCGATGTCTGAAGAATGCTCATTGCAGGTTTGTTGAACCTGTTACTTTTTTTTCTTTCGTCAGACAGCAGCTGATGAAAGTTGTATTTATTTGCCTCGTTTGTGCTTTGACAGAATCTCAGTACCTTCTTGTTGGTGTTTGTGGAGCGGATGCAGCCAACGTGCAGTTCCCTGACTGCAGGTGTGATGACACCTGCGATGCAGTTGGCATGAAGGGTCACCAGCACCGGGATGTTTGGCCTCTCCGCCACCTGTGACTCTGCAATAGGAGTTAAATGTTATTCTTAATATCAACAGAATCTTCAGTGAATCTGTTCTATTGGATGTTTTTTTCTTCAATCTTGTCGCTGCCTTCTTATGTTTGTCAGATTGTCTTATAACTTATCCTCATGTGTAGCATGTATCTAATATTTGTTGTAATATATGTCGATTACGCAACACACAGGATGTTATGGAAGTGCTTCCTTTCTTGTTGCATTAAAAAAAAAAATCAAGATTTCAAGTGAGGTTTCAGTGACAAACATGAAAACTTGTGCTTTTCTTTTTCAGACAGAGTCCTGTTTCTGTGACATAATGAAAGTGAGGTGATAGGAATCTGATTATTAAGCTGCTGGGGCTACTTTTAATCCACCAGCACATTTATTGTGTAAATTTTGTGGTAAAACATGATCTGAATGATGGGGACAATCTGCATTATTTAGAAGAAAACATTTCGTTACACTCTCCCCTTACTTGGTCAAATTATGGAAAGTGCCAAGAAGATATGACTTGCCATTAGTATTTTCAATTTTCGAGAACACGAGGTTTCTATCAAACCACATGTGGTCTTCAAGAAGAGAGATAATTAAAACCTGTGAGGTGAGGCTGGCTGCTGATGAGTGGAGGGAGAAGAGATTCAACTGGTACTGATAACAGGTCTCCTCCATGCACATACATGTTATGTGAAGAGGCTGCACCCTTCAGATCCAGCACACACACTTTACTCTAGAGGACAGAGGATGTGAAAGGTTACCATTGTTTTCTCACACAAAAAAACAAACTGGAGTGAGAACATATGAGCGGGGTGAGCAGGTTTGAATCATACAAACACATCAGAGGAGAGGCAGCAGTTTTGTTTATGTGATCACCTGTGGTCAGCCTTGGATAAAAATATGCATGTTTGGGTTACGCTGACCTTATTTATGAGCTCTATGGTGAGCCTGTCAGAGTAGTTAACAGAAGAGTGGTCAGGTTGAAACGTGATGGTGAGGTCTAGGCTCTGTCCAGGAGCAATGCTGCCCTCTACTGGCTTCACGCTGAACACACTTTGACCAGAGTAGTTCTGGGTTCCTGTGCAGGACACAAATTGTGGAGCTGCAATCATTTCTACTACAGCAAAGGAAGAATAAAGTCAGATTGTGTGCTGCCTATTTTATACATGCAAGTAAAAATATAATATACTGTTCTCACAAATAACACAACAGCATTCACAAACACACAAACTTATAGTTTCTGGAAGCTCTCTATAGGTAGGTTGTTCCAAACACCTTTGAGAACTGATCACAGAATTTGGATTCTCAGATTCTTATAGTTCACACAACTTCAGACACTGATATCGAAGTTTTATGTGTTTGAGGCTCTGCTTATGAATAAATTAAAAATATTATAAATAAATATTATTTACAACATTGTTGCACTTTCTGAGCTAACCTGCTAGTAGGTTTTTATGTTCTGGAGGCCTTTCATTGATTATAAAGCGTTTACATGTTTTTTTAACGTGTCACCTGCCTCAACATTTCTGACATTAGGCTCATAAGCACCACTCAGTTTTGTCTTTATTTATAGAGGGATAAAACCAGACGTTTTCAGTATATTTGGCAAATAATATATCACAACTTACCTACAACAGGCCGGACCTGAGAGTTTCTGTATCCCTCCAGAAGCAGGGCTACTCTGTCAGTCCTGTCCTGATGCCTGGACTGAGACAGGCTGGCCAGCAGCACCCTGAAACCCACTGCAACCACCGAGTTGTTCTGTAACTGCATGTAAACAGAGCTAAAATGTACATTTAATAAAATAAAATGTATTTATAATTAACATGGCGCAGCCTCATTTATGTATAAATTCTTGTCCTTTTGATGTTAGTAGACTGTTGGCGGACCTGCACACAGTGTGAAGCCGTCTCTTCCTCCAACACATAACCAAAGTCAAGCAGGCCTCCAGTGTGAGACGAGGTGACAGCAGGGAGGACACCCTCTCCACGCAGACGTATTTCCAAAACCATTTTAAGGCTTCGCAACTCTAGTATTTCACAGTACTTGAGAATAATAAAAGAAGAGTGAGTTACATAAAACTAATATTTCATGAGATTTCTTCTTTGATTATTTTCAAATTGAAATCAGTGTTAAAAATGGATTATTGACTAAATTAATAATTAAGTAGAGTTATTCTAATGAAAGTATTAAAAAGTGAAAGTAACACTGTTAGCTCACCTTCTTCTCCAGAGTTGGACTGAAAGCAAAAACCAAAGTGTGTTTTTCCCCAGGATGTATGCGTCTCAGAGCATTGAGGAGACAAAACGGACCGTCTAGGTCCAACAGTGAGGACATCAACTTCCAGATAGTCAAAGAAAACCAGTCAGAACTTTTTTGATTCTGGACATAAAAGTGTGACTTTCTCTAAGTTTTTATTTTTTTAAACCCAAATTATTTGTGATGATTAACACTTCTAAGGTTAAAAGTATGTTATTATTAATATTTTCTGAAGAAAAGGATACATCCAATGACTCCTTTGAAATGTTCTGAATTGTCAACTTTTTAATTACTCTCTCTCCTACAAATACAGACACAAATACAAACAACACGTGAGCACAGAAAATAGTACGTAAAACGTGCTTGGGATGGCTGTGAATTTTATGAAACTGTCTCACCTGCAACAACTTGATGGAAGTCTACGACGTTATGACCATTGTTGGATAAAACCATCAGAGGGGGCTGTATAGCTGGACACTGTAGTTTCAGGTAGAGGGTGTTTGTGGAGCTGAGGTTAAAGGATGAGCAGCAGAGATGAGAAACATCACATTTAAACTGAATACATGTTGAGTAATTATACTGTATTTCACAGCCAACAAGCAGGGAGTTAGCTTTATAGGTCAGTGTTAAAAGTGTATGTAAAGTATGTTTAATCATAATAAATATATATAATATATAAATTTACAACCAAAATGAAGTAATACTGCTAAAGGTTGGATCAAATTAAAATAAAATGAGCTTTACAAACCAGGTAAAGCAAACTGTTTGCAGCTGTTTTTATGTTAAATGAGCCATGACTTTAAAATAATGTTTCTACTTTAAGTAATAAAGAAATAGAAAAGGGCAAGACATTCACTGTATCAATGCGTCATGAAGGTGAGGTAATGAGATGCACAGATCTTTACAATCTAAAAAAAATCTGCAAGTTATATCACCTCCATTCCGGCGGGACATGTCCATTTGTCTCTGGGTGGACTCTGTCTGACACGAAACAGGGAACGGTGAACTCTCTGTAGCGTTGAGTGAAGGAGTAGAGCAGAGAGGCCTTGGTCTCCTCATACTGCGCTGACCTTCAAAAGAAAAGACTCACTTTAAACCAAAGTTTGATTATAAAATTAAAATAAAAGACTTTGTTTATATATTATAAGAAATCTAAACAAATGAAAATGCTGACAAAAAGGACATAAACAAGCATTATATACTTTAAGATTGTTGAATCTCAGATTTTAGCCCTATAGGATTTAACTAAGCCGGATAATTGAAAACAGTGTGCCTACCCTGGCTGTATGTCGACTGGATCAGGTGGTTTGGTTAATTTGATGGTCTTAGGTTTTTCTGACACCTTGCCCTTCTTTGAATTTGCTGATGCCCCTTTTCCTTTACTGGATTCTACGGGGCTCCCCTTTTTAGTAAAAGAAAACATAAACGCAACAAATATGTGAGTGAAATGCACATCAGCACAGATACAGTAAAAGGAGGTCAGCAAAGGTGATAAGCATTGTGCTTTCAACCTGTAACACGTGAACTCATATGATTCTTGCTGACTTTATTACAACATGTGTTACATCCAGTGACACACATCTGTAAAGAGAAATGGAGGATAAGGACGAGGGAAAAAATGGAAGCAAAAGATGAATTAACACATTCAAACAGTCTGTTGGGGTTTAACAGTCTTGGTTCTAAATATTTTAGTTATTTTACTTCCAGGGTGATTCAGTTTTTGCCATGTCGGAACACTCTGAAGCACTGCTGGGAAAGAAACACAAACAGCACATAAAGTCTGCATCCACCCTGCAACAGGCAGCGATACTGATTGGCTGGCTGAGAGCAAAGGCAGAACTCAACAATCATACAGGCTCAGAGGATAAATCACTTGGGTACAGCATGAACGGCTCCACAGACAGATAAACAACTGAGTGCCAACTAGCTTCTGCTTCCAGCTGCAATAAAAAAAATAAAACATCTTTGAAACTCACAATCCTTTCTTGTGTTTGAGCTGGTTTGGTGTGAAAGAATCTATAACATTAAATCTACTGAACATCTATGATTTTACTCTTTAATCAACCTAATTGTACATGCAGAAAGTGACTGCCAGTGGGTGTGCAGGTGTACCTCTGATTCTGTGGATCTGTTTCTCTCTGTCTCACGGACCAAAAGGGTCCGGTGTAGGCGACCTAGAGCCTCTTCTTTAATCTCCCGATCCGAAAGTCTGGGTCTGAAGATCACGTGCACAGGACATCTCTAGGACAGGATAGATGTTAGATATATGGATTAGTGGTAGAAACAAAGTGTTTCTTTTAAATGACAGCATCTTCACTCATTTGCAGTTTTGAATCTAAACCTCTGAAAGGAAGTGGAGGTTAAGCTTCAATGTTGAGAAGTATTCCGCTTTTTGGTTTTTCCTTCATATAAAGTGGAAGTAAACTTGCAACCTGTCTCTCCCGCAGTAACTGCTGGAGCTTTTGACACCAGTGACCCACAAACCAGAAATTAAAAAAGAAAAATATATAGATGGCTGTTTATTTTAAGTGAAATAAAGAAGATACAGTAATACCTCTGTTTTCTCTTTGCAGACTGTTTGCTATATTGCTTCCAATAGACCTTTTATTGCTAACTACAAAAAAAATCTGATGTAAAAACAAACTAACTGTTTAACAGAATTAGTTGTTATGAAAAAGGCTGGGGAAAAATATCAATACTTATTCAGCTGCCTAAATCTAAATCAATACAAAGTTTATTTTCAGATTTTTAGAAATACTTACATAGTAAAAAATATTTTTTTCCTTGTAAAATATCAGTTATATTAATAGCTATATTTATAATATTAAATATTATAACAGAAAGAATGAGAATCATTTGTATTTTGATCTGAAACAGTGAAAAAAGTTGTTCTTCAGTTCCATAAAATGTCCAGCAGAGTGCATCAGTACACTACAGAAACATCTACTGTAATAGCTGTGATAGCTGTTTGTGTCATAGTGTAAAAATCTATTTAACTCTATTTAATTTACATTGTCTTTCTGATCTACTGTCATCATCAGTTTGTGATTTCCATCAGCTGATGGAAGTTGAACATCCTGAGACGTACCTAAATGGCCCAGTAATAAATACTAAAAGAGAAAAACAGACTTTACATGTAGGGTATACACTTGTTGCCTCTAAGTAACAGAAAAAAAGCCCTTTTTGTTTGTAAGCAAACACAAGATGAGATCTACTCCACCTCTCCGGGGAGAAGGTGTCCTGCAGAGGGCGAGATGCTGATATCTGAATCTTCAGGTGGAGTGAAGCAGAACAACCTGGGACCCTCAACAGTCGCAGTGTCTTCGGCCTCTGGAGTTACTGTTTGTCTGAGCTGGTTATTGTCGGTGTGGCGGTTGATCAGGTGAAGTGTGGCAGTGGACTTGTCACCAACCGCAGTTGCTCTGAACTGAACCAGAGAATGAGAGAGCTCCAGCGGTGGGTGAACGCCCACTGCTCGGCAGGGCAGCAGAAACTCTCTGATGAAAAAAAAAAAATGGTTTAGTTGGTAATCGAGGTCCTTATCATTCTGCAAATCATCTTATATAACATCCATGCACACTAAGTAAAGAATGAAAAGTTAACCTGTTAATCCCAGATTTGCAGCTGAGTTGAAAACAGTACTGTTCGGCTTTTTTGGGACTGAAAATCAGATCAATCTTTAGGGTTTCTTGTGGAAGCAGAGTGCCAAAACCATCATTAGGCTGGATCTCTATGAACTGTAAACACACACATACAAGTTGAGTTATAATGAACTCATGTTCTTGAAAACCCAGATTGTTCATTGTTTTAATCGTCAACAAACCTTTGATCTATTATGATAACATTGTAGTGAAATTCACCATATATAGAAAGAAAGGATGTATTATTACACTATTAAATGGCCCGAATTTTGGTGATAGCAAACCTATAAAAAAAAAAGATGAAATGCTAAATCTATCCAAGTAAGAATTTATTTCTAATCTGACTAATAAAGGAGTATTGCTCAGAGCACCCTAAAACAGCACTGTATTGATAAAAGTACCTCTGGAACAGCCAAAAAGCCAAAATCTTGCGGCAGGAGGGACAGGTTGGTGAGGAGAACGCTGCTCCTGACTGACTGGTGGATAGAACAGAAACCAAAGTCCACCTCAGTCTGGTCAAACTGCAGATCTGATGATGTAAGAATTGCCTGGACAGTAAAACAGGTGGGCTGAATCTAAAAAAAAAAATAATGAATGAATAGAAACATTCTGTAAACATGATTTAGTGAATCACTTTAAAAAGCCCATTCCTACTTTTCATTTAGATTTTCCCAAATTTAATTTTACCATCATAAATTTGCTCTGAATGTTTTTATTTGTAAAAATGCCAGTTTGGTGTTTGCTGTTGGACTCGCGCCACTTTTCAAGCCCTAATTATGCCTTTTTAATATTTTCCATAATAAAAAGATATAAAATGCACGCAAATATTAGGAACAGAAGCCTCTTTTATTTAAATTTAACAGGTTTAAAGTTATACAGTATGCACAGTAACTAGAAAAATGAAGTTTAACTTTAGTTTTTCAGTGAGAAACTGTGTTTATGTCGATTGCCATTCTTCATAACTGGGCAACCACAAGATGTTTGTTTGTGTGCAATCAAATACACAATTCTGGCTCAAAGTGAGTTGTAAAAAGTGAAATACCAGCACCAGCCTACAGGGACATCGTCTCTTTCTTTACTTGGCTGGTCTTCCTCGATATTCTCCTGCTTTCATCAGTTTGGAAAAGCAGACAGAATCCGACAATGCCTCGTATCCCTCTGAACCATCTGAGGTCTTCCTGCAGTCTGCATCACTCAACCCCAACCCCACAGGGTTCTTCTGAAGATATTCATTTCAAAAATACTTCACAAGTTTTTTGAAGCAGGAGAAGAATGTTCCATCTGCTGGAGACTATTTTAAGCAGGGGCTTTTTTCAAATTTTAAGCTCTCCTGAACATCTAGGGCAGCAGGATAACGTGTCCAAAATAAACTAGTCTCAGCATGTTTGTTGTAATGAATCAGCTTCCTGTCACCTGGTGTAAAAATGGGACTTAATATTGACAGAGCTCTAAAGCACTGAAGGAAACTGAAGTCTAGTTTAGTCTTTTCATTAAAGTTAAAGCAAAAAGTTGGTTGTAGAATAAAAACAAAAACTGAAACATTTGTAAATTTGTGGTTTGCATTAGGTAGTTTTTTTTCTTTTTTTGGACTTAAGATGACGTTGTCTTGAGTCAGATCTCAGCAGTGGGCCATTGTTGGCCATCACTCTCCTGGCTGCTGCGAGGTCTGTTGACCAAATGAATGTGTACGGGTGTTTTTATGGTCTTTTGCCAGGAGCTTAGGGCCTTGGGCTGGGGGCAACAGCTTTGGTTTCTCATAGGAACATACTGGCACAGTTTTTGGCTCAAAAACGGTTAAATCCTTTCCTTATCTTGGCTTTGTAGAAACACAAACTATTTGAAAACAAGTAAGAGGAAGGTGACAGTTTGGCAGTGAAACAAATTCAGAATTAAAAGGAGGAGAAAATGAGCTGGCAAGAGTGCAGAACAAACGTCTCAAAGGATGCACCTTTTTAAATAACAGCTGTTTCAGTATATTAAAATGTTAATTGGAATTTATGAATCCATTTAAATTTAAGCTTTACGAGCCTGAAATGCAAAATGTGTGCCTGTAAAGGTTTAGGCATTGATGTTAATAAACAGATGGTGGCTAAGGAAAAGAAAAAGCTGAGGGGTTCAAGCTGAGCACTTGACTCCTACAGTGACAAGATCCGGTGGATTTGAAGTAAAGGGCATTTTGATGTTCCTGTTTGGACCTGCCTGTCCCGACAGGTAGAAGGCTAACTGCATTAATACAGTTTTTCAGTGCAAATACCTTAAAGTAAGACACTTACATCCAAATTACAGAGGTTTCATCCAAAATGACAAAGATAAGCCTTAAATAAATAGCCATAATGGTTAAGGGGGTGTGAGCCAACACCTGTCAATCACTTAATACTAGAGGTGCAACGATACAGAAAATTCACGATTCAGTACTTTAGTGTCACGGTCCAATATTTTTTCGATACAAAAAAGAGAAGTTTTCATGCCCTTCTTAACTTGTAATTTATTGAAGTTAATTATAAACATTTGTTTAATCTCAAAAGTACAGTTTTTAAATTAAATGTTGCTGAAACAGCAAGTATCTCAGTGGATCTGCGCTCGACACTGCAGCCTCGGTGGAGTAGTCGAACACAGATCCACTGATCCTTCAACACAGAGCATCTTCAGAAGACAAGCTGATAAAACACATTTTAAAAAATCTGTATTGTTTGATACCAGTGTGTACTGAACCTAGAGCACTGTATTGAACAAGAGAGTTCTGAGTTTTTCTTAAGACTGGTGCTAGATTTCACAGACATTTTATACCTTTATTGTAAACATTAAAAATGCAGTAGGTAACTTTTATAAAAATGTATTTTTTTTTACATATTTGTTAAAGCTGTCACTATGTCCTGACAGATGGATAATCTGTGAAAAAAATAAAGCTCCTCTGGCTCTTCCCAGTGGTCCTACAGCCATTTGCAGAAATACACCAGTGCAGGTTAGAAACAGAGACAAGAGGTTTGTCTTACTAATGTCAATCACATCAGTCATCCATGTTTGCAACCATAATGTACAATTGTTGATTTTACAAATTTAGGCTGACATTACTCTATTGAAACTAACAAAGTGCTTTGATTATTTTTGTATTCATAATGGTGCTGTCTAACAAAAATTAAAGTTTGTAATTTATTACATGATGTCAAATTAACAAGACTTTCCAGGAACAAATAAAATATAGCATAATTACATCATCAACTCTTTAAAATAAAAAAAAAAGTCTGTGAGGTTGTTTCGTGTTTATTTTTGAGCTAATGAGGACATTTTCAGCCAAACAATGTGGGGTAACCTTTATGCTTGGCTTATTAGCAACCACGGAGTAACTGGGCCTTGAGGGTGGGAGATAATTTTAGCTTGTTACCAGCAAAATAGGTTACAACCTTCAGTGGCTCTGCTTCTGTTTGTGACAAAGTAGGACTCAAGCACAATGCTGCACAGTGAGCACACTGTCTTCAAGAGCACAGCAGTGTCTACTTATAAAATAAATGCAGCCTGTAGGCGCTGCATTAAACATAAAACACAGTACGAACCTGGCCTGCAACTTGCACCGTCATTGGAACCTCAAGGACGCCTGTGTCTTTGTCAAAATAGTTCTCTGCATCTTTGGATAAGGAGCGCCTATGAGAAAAAATAAAAAAAGACAACTTTTATGCAAATGCATTCTCATCTTCATAAATGCATGCAGAGGAGAGCAAAAACACCAATTATAGTTTTCAACAAACAATAAACAACGATTTCCCACAGATGTCAAATATCAGCAGTGAAATGCTGCGACTGAGCATTTTGAGAGAAAGCTTCAAACCCAGAAGACCCATTACTTTACTTTAACCCACGGCTGTAGGATCAGCTTGCCAGAAAAAGCAGGAGAAAGATGAAGAGCGCGCCTCCACACTACTGTAGGTTGTAGCCATGGTGATGAGAGACGTAAGTATGATTCAAAGAGGACCAGCAGTCGAGCACAAGCTTATGTAAAACTCCAGTCCCTCAATATCACCAAGAGCTGAAAACGCCACATACACTGCATACATGTGTGCATGATTCAGTATCATATCAGTACTGGTCAAATGTTAAATGTAGTTTGCTTCATTTTTTATGCCTTTTAGTTTTCTTGGTTGACAACCATCTTCTCTGCCTTTCACTCCTAACGCTGGTGGAAGACTTGAGAGCTAATGCCTTGGTTTAAAGGCTCATTAGCACGTCAGTTTTTTTTTTTTCAAGCACAAGAACCAAGTTAACTTGACACAAAGGTATTAGCAAGACAGGTTTGTGTTTCACATTTCTTAAAAACCTCACCACTACACCACAAAGATTAAACAGCTCAAAGCCAGAGAGAGGCCACTTCCTCACTAATCAAAATTAAATCTCTGCATTTACAAAGTCTTTTTTTTTTCTTCCCTCTCAGAGCTTTGACAAATGAGCACACAGGGTATATTTAAGGAAGCACTCTTGTACTGCCTGCTAATAGAATCGCTGCTGGAGAGTCACTCTTGAATTAGCTTGGCAGGGCAGAGTGGAAAAGCCTGGTGGGGCGTCGCCAGACCCATATGTTCAGGAGAATTTTGTAGATGGGATGGCGCTTCAGATTTGTGCGTGTCACGAACAGATTTACTTGCGAACTCTTCCACCCGATAGCCAGATTATCCACAGTAATTCTCCTTTTTAGTCTTAAATGGTACATTCTAGATTAGTGGAAGATAGAAGATGACTGATAGTGGCTGAACAAAAATAGTTTATTTCATTTATATATGTGACTCTTGAATGTGGAGTCTTGCTTGGATTTTAGTTCATCATTTAAAAAAGTGATTATGATACGGATTACGGATTACGAAGCTTTGGGTTTTGGACCATAGGAACATAAAAGAGAAAAATTGACAGTAAACGACGATGGAGAGAATCCTAAAAATGACAACGACCAAACCGGTTATTGCCTTTGTTTGATTAGTTTTCATACAACACAAGGTACCATTAAAGTTTCTGGTACTGACGTGAGCAATGCACTGGTAGAGCTGTGCAGCATAATCTGTAGGAAATCCTCCTTGTAATCTCCCTTTTATCAGCCGCTGCTGCTGGGGTGGGACCTATTGCCTGCTCTGCAGAGATTAAACGGTTCTGACAAGCAATCCCATTCAAATGATCCTGTCATGGGGTTAAAAAAATAAGGAAACAACTGTATTTTTGTGTTAGATTAGATAAATGTTTGAAAATAAAGCACAAATGTTTTAAAATCTTAAATAATCTCTTAAAGAGTTGGAACTTGGTTCCACAGTTCAGTACTTCAAATTTATCCCAGCAAAAACATCAAACATTTACAAGCTGTTAGCCAATACAGGGTTCTCACAGCTTAAGAAAATGTAAATTTAAGGCCTTTTAAGACCTCTTTAATTCCACTTGAAATGAAATTTAAGACCAACTTCACAAAAAACACAAATGGAAAAGAAAAACCCAGTTAGCCCAGTTTATTTTAACACAAAACAACGAGCTGTGAGAAACATTCGGTAAATTAAAAAAATTAATAAATAAGTGTTACCACTTATTTTAATATTTGAGATGGATTACAATCATCCTATTACAATGTGATAACATTTTTAACACATCTGAAAGATTGATTGAAGCCATTTTAAGGCCAATTAAGGCTTTATCTTTTGATAGATGAATTGAATGTATTTTAACACTTTTTAAGGATTTGCGTGAAGCTGTGAAAAATCTTTTCAACTTATTGCTAACAGAACTCTGAGTCAAAAAAACAACAAAATAATTAGCCAAACAACTATAAAAACATTATGCTCAGAGTATGCTCATGGTCATCTTTCTTTTAAATGAGCAGGACAGGAATACCAACATGTGAGCCACTGCTCTTCTTGATGCTGTGGAGAGGAAATTTTGTAGTGTACAGAGCAGCGCCGCGGATGTGTGAGGGAAAAAGTGTGGGCTGGATAGTGACAAATAAAGGTGGAGGAAGACAGGCAGAGAGGGATGAAGCAAGAGAAAGCAGCTGAATGATGTGGGCAGGTTGAGCACAAACCTTCAGAGGAGGAAGCGAGAATGTGCTCACCCTCTCCCAGAAGCCCGAGGAGGGCAGAGAAGACACAAACACCTGTGTGAAGAATGAAAGCTATGAGTCATTTCAGAATCCGGATTTAACAGCATATGTGCGCGTGTGTGGATGTGACAGTGAGTCGAAGCAGTGCTGATAATGAGGATTTTGGAAAGCCAATCGTGCTCCAGCCAGGAGAGCTGGCAGTGCCATTTTAATGACACACAGCCTCTGCAGAAAAACAAATGAAAACCAATCAAAAATCAGCAGATTGGAAAGGAAGATCCAACCAAAACAAAATAAGAACACGGAGCACAGCTTACTGATAAGATGGAAGAATTCCTGTTTTCCATTTTAAGTGTGAACAGTGTCAACTTGATGATGGATGATCTTTTGGATTTTACCAGTGGTGGGCAGCACTAATCTAAAAATTAGTTGCACTAACCCTAAAGCACTAACTTTAATATTTAGGTCCCCTA
>JAUBOC010000181.1:21388191-21398943 GCA_032275365.1 Anablepsoides cearensis | reverse complement strand
ATGAATTAAGAAATTAGCAAAAGCCCTAAAGCACTAATCAGGAAATTAGTTCCCCTATTAGTGCTTTAGTGCTTTAGTGGAACTGTGCCCATCACAGGAATTTACAGATCTTTTTTTTTTTCTTTTATAAGCCTGACTTAACATAACCCCATGTTGTTGCTTGAGATTGGCACATTCGTGCTGTGACAGGGCCTTTGTGGGTTAAAAACCCAGAAGGTCATACCTTTCTGTCATTATTTCTTAAACACTTAAAGACTAACGTAAAGAAAAAATATTCTGTCATTGTATTTATTGAGATGGAGCCCCCTCAACAATCTTAGAGTGGTGTTTTTTTCAAACACTGACAAGGTCCAAGAGTCATCATGAGGATCATGTTTAAAGAGGCACCACAAAAGACATGACTGCTACAGCCAAGGAGCATTTAGTTTTGTCATACATGTAGATACAAAAAATTCAGCTTGCATTTTTAAAACCTCATGTGGACAAAGAAAAAATTTTGTAAAGCTTGGTTCTGTTGTTACACAAGATAAAAATGTTTAGTTAATAATGTGGTTTCAATTCAATAAAAGGAAGGAAAAGCAATTTAAGGCTCGAAAACAAAACAGAGAACTCCGTCCTTTTGAGGCTTTTTGTATCCAGGCAACTCTAGCGAAGTAAACGCATCAGGAAAAAAAGGCAACCAAACTAAATATATTGGGTAAATTTTACAGTCGACTTGTAAAAAAGTGATAATGTTGAAGAAGTTTTAGATTTGTGTTTTATCATCAAACTCATGCAAAGGAATAAACCCTTGCCCAAACCAAACGTCTTCTCAGACAAACTATCATGCAGATTTTACAGCTGATATTATTTACTTTCTCATGAGCCATCCAATTACTATTTATGTAGTCTGAGTCAGACCCTTTAACTATTATTATCAAATTGTATCACTATGACAAAATGTAACCAAAAAAAGCAATATAAATGGATTAAGAAAAACTAGAGCAATTGAGGTTATTAAAAGAGCTTTTTCTGTGACCACTGTAGGTTCTCATGAATTAGGTGAATGCAATGTTATGTTAAATGACAAATCTAATGATTATAATGATTATGACAGAACAAGAGACGACAGTGAGAGCACAGGGATCTGGGTCTAGGTTATGTAAGCTGAATCACAGCCAGCATAAAAACAATAATAGATGATGGATGCAGAGACAAGAAAGAATTTTGATGATGGTAAACGTGGAGTTAGACAAGAAGTAAAGGAAAAAAAGACATAGAGAGAAACTCAAGAGAGAAAGAGGTATAGCTACAGAGGTGAGAGGTCAAAAGAAAAAGAAGTGTGTGAGAGAGAAAGTGGGAGAAGACAACGCAGAAGCCAAAGAGACCCAGAGAGAGAGAGAGAGAGAGAGAAAAGTGTGATACACAGTGAGTAGGGAGGGGGTGGAAGCTGTAGTGATGCTGGTGCTTGTGAAGGATGGAGCATCTCAGCAGCAGCAGCACGAGTAAAGCTGTACTCTAATCCTCGCATTAAAACCTCTGCTGATTCACTATGACAGATTACTGACATTTTCCCACTTTCCTCTCTGGTCCCCCTTCTGCACCATGACTAGTGTGTGCCCTGAACAATTTTCATTCTTATGTAAAGTAAATCTACTTCTCTCTTTCTAATTAAAAAGAAATCATCTATCCATACACAAAGCTGCTGAACTGAAAAGAAAAAAAAAGTGGGCTGAGAACCTCCCACGCAGAGGTTTTACATACTGCACGCCTCTCACATTCGCCCTGGGGGTCCCCTGTCCGCTCTTCTTGCTTTCAAACCGCAGCTCAACTCCTGCCTCTCAATCTAAATATAGCGCCTGGAATGTTGTTGAAAGAATTACCAGGTCCTTCAAAGTCATTAGACACCATTATCAGACGCCTCTATGCTCTTCTGCTCACAGCGCAGGTGTGATAAAGAAACTCCTGCATGCTGGTCGTTGACCGGATGCAAATATTTGCCTTTTTATGACTCTGTTAGACTGGGCTGATTCCTCTCAAAAAGCAAAGTTAACATTTAACTACTGAGCTGCACAAGTAAACAGCTGTAGTCAGCACAAACAAATTACATAAACAGATGCTCTCGTAAACTTACATTTGCTTTTTTGGCCACCTTTTTATTACTTACAGTTAGAATCAACCTGTCATGACAGAAGCAACTGAAACTTCCCGAGATGACAAATGACGCCTAGATTATTCACTTCATTTAAGATTACAATTTGGAAAGACTACATTTTCTATTTGCACAGTATCGCTACAGCTGTTTTATCCCTCTAAAAAGATAAAGTTGAAGAGGCAGGGCATTAAAGATGACAAGTCTGTGAGCATAGAGGTTCAGGAGGAATCTCCTTGAAAGGGAAATAGTTTGCACTTTCACAAAAGGTGAACAAAATCTGAGTTTACAAATAGATTATCACTGCTCCGATGATTACATTATCTTTGCAGCCTGTGTGTGTGTCCTTCCTCACCTTGGCGTGAATTTCAGATGAGCATTAAAGCTTGACTGAGCCTGGACGAAGCCGGTCTTTGGTAGAATCTCCATGTGTTTCCTCATTTCTGGGCATACATCGAAGGTCAGTTTCAAAGCGGTGCTTGCTCTACAATGCAAAGTGCAGCTTCATTAGCTAGATGCTTGTGCACAAAGTGTTTTCTTGTAGGAGAGGGGATCTGCAGGACAAACTATGCAGTTAAAACTAGCAGAAGTAGTGACCCAGGAAATTAACACAAGAGCAGCTGAAAGACAAGTCTATGTTTAAAAATGGCCTTTTTAAAGAAGAAATAACCCAAAGTTCAAATCGGGAAGTCTTATATCCAGGAGCTCTAATGCTGTACCAGTTGCTACAAACCTTAGTTATAAAATAAGCTTGTGATATAAATGGCTCTTCATTCTGGGAATTCGCTAACACATCCAACAACAAGTTACACCTTCAAAAATGGCGAAACAAGCTGAAAACAAGTGTTTACCGAAGGTGAGATATGTGTGATACCATTTTTGTGTTTGCTACCATCTTCAATGACAAACAGATGAGCCAGCAGCCGAGTATACGGCGGGAGTCCTAGGGTTTTGATGCTCCCCCCCATTTAAATGACCCAATTAAATAGCCAGGTCAACCAGATGGTTGCTTCCCCGAGGCAAGGACAAAAAGGGACACCTGGGACATACTGAGTCACTATCTTTACCCTCACTAAACGATAACCTTCAAACAATTCTCATGGGGAAATTTATAGATGCATAATCATTTTGGGCAATCAGGCATTTTAATTAACAGGGGCATTTAGCTTCTGACCATTTTTACTGGCAGGCTGTGATTATTTTTTTTCTTGAACAAATGATTAAACATGTAAAAGGTAAAGTGACTGCATTACTTCTTCTTTTGGATAAAAGTACATTGAAGATTTGCACTGTTGTAAATATAGACACATGAAACCAAATGCTGACTTTTTAAAGTAGACAAGATAAAATGCTAACAAAAGTATCCAGGAAAGACTTCATATTACACTATCGTGCATCTGAGGCAGTTTTAAACTCTAAAAACTCATCTTCAGTTAAAACAATTTGGTAAAAACTTATGTGTGACTCCTGTTCTCACAAACATCATAAACTGTGTGGAGGAACAACAAATTCACAACTTTTTTGAATATTTCTTTTGGTTTTGGCTTAGTCAATTATGTTTGCAATCTTACCCCTGAGCTGAAACACATAATTTCACACTATTGGAGTTTCCAAAACCCAATCTGATTATCCTCCTGGCTTCTTACTCTAAAGGCAATTTACAATTCACATATTCAAGTAGCTGATAACTGTTGCTTAGTTTCAGTGCTTCCTTTCTATGGCATGGTATGAGGGTCAAAATTAACGTAAGACCATTTCACAACCAGCAGTTGCTACATCCTTGTAGCAGTAGGTTTTATCTATTCCTAAGCCATCTATTCATCTGATTAATGATAGGTCGGCACTTGTAAATGAGAGGCTAGCAATTAGCATTGATAAGCTGGCATTGGTCACTAGCTTAGTCAATGCTAATGCCAGCTTATCCATGCTAGTTGCTAGCCTCTCCAATGCTAATGCCATCTTATCTATGCTAGTTGCTAGCCTCTCTGTTGCCAATGTTAGCTTAGCCTTGCTAGTCGCTAGCCTCTCTGATGCTAACGCCATCTTATCCATGGTAGTTGCTAGCCTCTCCAATGCTAACGCCATCTTATCAATGCTAGTTGCTAGACTCTCTGATGCTAACGCCAACTTATCCATGCTAGTTGCTAGCCTTTCCGATGCTAAGGCAAATGAATAGTCTCCTTCTCATTTGCCAGTGCTGGCCTCTCAGTTCAGTAACAGAGGGCTAGCTGCTCAGTTACCGGTGCTGGCCTATCATTAATCTGATCAATAGCTGGCTTAAGAATATATAGAAATAGCCTCCTGCTACAGGGATGTAGCAACCGCTGATTATGCAATAGTCTTAATTTTGACCTTCATACCACTCCATACCTTTCTTACCTCGATTTTTGGATATACAGTATACAAATACTGTCTCTATGTTTTTACAGTTAAAGGTAAATCAGAAACTTTATCAGCAAATACTGTAGATTATTTATGCAGTCTTCAATTGAATTTGCTACAGCAACCAATTGGCATCACAGTGCAGCGCTGTGTACTTTTCACAGTCCACACTTCGATATAATACAAGAGAAGACTTAATTATCGATTAGCAGTAGTGTCAATGTTTTTGTAAATAAAAAAACTGTAGAATCAAAATCAACAACTCTGTGTAGCTGGCACATTTAAAATATGGTTTTAACATACAAACCAAGAACAGAAGAGATGATTAGTTGTGTTTCTGTGGCCTGTGTTTTGGAAAGAATACAGCTTAAACCCCCAAACTGACAAACTGCTGCCAGCTGAGGCTTCAAAGTCAAGGCTGACTGTTTCAAATACTGTATGAATAAAAAAACTCTGCCAAATTTGTTCAGAATATTCAAATCATTGGCAAAAGTCAAAAACTGTACATCTTAAAGCCTCTTAAAAATACTTTCAATTAGTCGTAGTGATATTTAAATCTCTGGCACGCTGGAGAGATAGACACATTCAACCATGCTTTGTGCTCCTCTGTTAAAAAATCTGCCACACACTAAAGAGGGCTTGTGGGATATCTATCTATTCAAAGAAAAAAAAGTGACAAATTAAGTGATGAAAGCAGCAACTCCCTTATTGTTCCTCTTAAAAACCTGCCATGTTATTTTGTATTCAGATTGTTGTCTTGGCAGCAGAGTGACATATTGCATAGTTTGCTGGTCCAAGAATTAGCATTTCTTTACTTGAAAAGCTGCAGTTCATACTGACACTGTCATCATCATCATGTTGTCACATGTGCTGGTGTGTCAGCGCACCAGATGGCAGTTGTCACAAATCCCCACCCCCCCACACACACTCCTTCCCCCACATGATATGACACAATGACTGCCTAGGTGATGGACCACACTTCTGCAAATGTTGTCCCCCATGGTTTATTCTTAACCTTTTGGTGTACATCATGATGTATCGCATTCATAATCAAAAAGGATTTACTTCATTTCTATAATGCTGTAAAAAAAAAAGTGTTGGATGGTGGGAGAGGGAGCTTACAGCTTGGTCCCTTACACCATCATCTGTTTCTCAACATTTATCTGCTGCATCTCTATTTTTATTTCATCCGCGCATTTGTTTAATATCCCATTGTGCTGCTGGCTCTGGGAATAGTTGGAGAGTTTAATGTTGGGTTGAAATGTAAGAATTCTATGTCAATTTGAGGGGATTTCCACAAGCTGTTATTCAGTGACAATGACTGTTCTTGCAGAAAAAGAGTATGGGAAGGAGTTTTCGTATTGTTTCTAGCAGGAAAAGTCAGCATGCTTCATCAGGACTGCATGTCCTTAGCATGACAATGTGTAAAATGGAAATATGACATGTACTAATAATTTCTTCAAGAAACTTGGTCTAAAAATACAAGAAGGCTATTAAGGTTAAGATGCAATTTTCTTTTCTGAAATGATGCAAGAAAAACAAGGGAATGATTAATTGTGAAATTATGTTAAATAAAGTGTTTATGTTCATTGTTTTCTTTTATTAGTCTTCTTTGGCTCATTTTTACATTTAGTTTTCAACTTACTAAAGCATAATTTGATTTTGTTTTGTAAGCCTGATATTAGTTTAGTAGTTTAGTTTGGGACTCACCTGCTTTGGACTATGATACTGTCATGATAAAGGCGGTCAAACATGCATATTTTCAGGTCAACGTTGGGCTGAACCACCCACACTGGGATGCTGAGTGCCACACCTCTCACTAGGACAGATATCTGTTTGAATCAGTTCACAGTCAAAAAGAGAAAACAGAACATAACTCTATAAGGAATTGCAAAAAATATTTTAACTTTGAGCAATATTACCAAAATATCTTACTGGTTTGATGTTTTTATCAGAGAATTTGATGAAAAACTCCAGTTTTGTCTCTCCTGGAAAGGTTGGAGTAAAAATGACATCCAGTTTGATGCGCTGAAATGGTCCGATCTCTCCACTTCTTACCTGGGCAGAAATACATCCAACATGACAGGAAAACATTTTATCCTAGGAAAAATATTTATTAAATCATATATAAAAGTTATTATAATTATTGACATTAAAAATAAAACTGTTGAAATAAAAACACATTCCTAACTCAGCTGCTGCTTCGAGCACAAACATTTTGGATTTTGAAAAATTAGACTGGCTTCATATGTGTAGAACGTGAGTTGCAATCAAGGTTATGCAACAACATAACTTATTTGGCTGGATAAGATTAAAGTCACTGTAGATTAAATTTAATCATTGCAGTCGAGGATGAAACATTATAGCATACAAGAGAAAAGTTGAGTTCTCCAAAGAACATTAATGATTTGAGAGCAACATAAAACCAAGAGAAATCAATAAGCCATAGTTCTAGATGATGTAGCAAGTGACTCAATTTTGTGCGACCCTGATAGTTTGATAAATAATCTGCTATTTAAGACACCGATTTTCAACAATTCAATGTGCATGTATCAGTCAAAACAACACCATCAGAGCCAAGGGCATAAAGACCAATGCAACACACAGAACTGGCACAGAAGGAGTGGTGATGCACCATTAGACCCCTGCTAGAGAGATGTAATGAACCCTGAGCAACTTCACGGCTTTACATTCTCATGAGGCACAAACTGTTAAAAACAAAACTGAGCCAGAGTCCTCTGCAGACAGAGAGTAGCCACAAAATCCCATCAATACACCTAGAATCGATTATCAATTCTTCAGGAAGACTATTTTTTTCAGTTTCTCCATCATTAACAGTGAGTGTGCAACAAAGGAAACTTGCTTCATTTTGGCTCAGAACGGTTTAATATTGAAGGCTGTAACAGAAATTGTTAGTTTTATCCAATTGATTAGCTCAAAGCAGTTGTACTGAAATTGCTAATGTCTGCAAAGCTTATTATAGCATCAGTACCAATGATTGGAACTAGCAACACGTATGTGTAGATGGCCAAAAATTGTGGAAAATGTATTTAGCAGATACTTTGGGCTAAAATGTGAGGTAGATTATAATAACTTTACAGTATGAGTACAATGTGTTGGTTTTGAAAGATGAAGCAAACATTTACATATTTACACAGATTTTGTTTTTATCTACCAGCTAAAGCGGCATACTAAGCTTTATTTTACAACTAATAACATTTTGAGATTGAAGTGTTGCTATGAAATATTATTGAAACAATAAAAAAAAATCCTGGACTTACTTGTCCTAATCTTATGTCACTAGAGTCTGAGGGAGTCTGGTTTCTCTGAGTGTCCACATCTGAGGACAGGCAAGTCTCAAGGCCAGCTTCTGGACTTGATTCTGTACAAAACAATAAATTGAGACAGGGACTTAAATTTATAAAGCATAAAAGCTTTATAATAGATCATTATACAAATAAGTGATCAACTTCTATTCAGGAGCAGCCTACTTTCTAAAAACAAGACAATAAAAACAATTAAAGCCTGACGTAAATTGAATAGTATACGGCATAATGTTCTAAATTTGTTCTAGTGGTAGTAAGTTGCATTCTTTTCAACAGATTTACAGAGCAACACAAAATTTCCAAAGCCAGCAGAGCAGAGGCAAACGACTGAAGAGCTTATCAAAGCATCAGTGGTGGAGAGTGCTGAGCACAGCGATGAAGATTATAGATGTGGGAGAACATAAAAGAGGAGGTGCGTGCTTTTTACCAGCCGTGAGAGCCAAGGTGAACTTTGTGGTTTCTGTGTGTCCTTCCACACATTGTTTTTACAAAGACCTAATGTCCTCACAGGAACAGATAGATGAGGAGACACTTTAACCCTTCTCTTCTTGTTTTCATTAAATTGTTTTATGCGGGTTTGAAGCTTTAAGAAATTCTATCTAATTATACACATTTCTTTCAAAATTACATGTCAAAAACAAAGATAAGTCAGAACTTCCAAGGAGACATACTAAATGTAATGAACAACTAAAATTATGTTTAATTATGTCTGCTCTGTAAAAGGGAACTTTTATTGAAAGGAAATAAGAGTTTTACCAGGTTGCTGTGATTCTCCAGAGAACTCTGGACTCTGCTGATTTAGTTGGACTTTTTCAACATCTATGGAAGCAGAGTTTTTCTGACAGCTGGATTTGGTGTTTTCACTGGATGATTCCTATGAGCAAAAGATCTCATATTAACTTAATACATGTTTAATACATACAACTATGCTGAAACGTTCAATGCCTAATTTTAGTCTTTGTTTTTCTACTTTCATCTGCTAGTTTCATTGACTAGAAGAACACATTACAAATTAGTGTGGAAAATAGCATTGGACTATCTAATGTAAAAGGCAACAAATATTACTGCGACATAAAAAATACATTTCAATGCTGTTATCAAATTTCTCTCAGCGGACGTGACAAATAATGCAACTCTTGGGGCTCAAATCAATTTCTGACCAAGCATGAGTTGGCAGCAGCCTGAGATGACATCTGGACATTGCTAGTTTCTGGACTGAGTTGTGTGGACGTGTCCAGGCTGAAGGGGGTGGCCAGGGCTCCCTTGTTGCTCAAGTTGATAGTCCGTGAAATGGTCTGGCCAACGACATGCGAACCAAAGTCAACAAACTGGCTGTCAACTTCTGGCTAGAGAAAGAATATATTCACAAAAAAAGATCATATGCATTAATTAGCAAGTAGTGACAAGATGTCAGCCATTGTCTAATCAATACATTGATTAAAAAAAAAAAATCTTAACAAGACCACCAGAGAGTCAATTAGTGTGCTTAATATGAAGTACAGTATAAGAAAAAGCCATGTGATTGACTACATTTCAAACTGGTTATCTTTGCTCTTGTTTTTTTTTTTTAGAAATATGCTACAATGTTGGGGGCCTGAAATATGAAATACTGGCATATTACGAACAAACATTTGTTGTCTGTTTTTGTAACCATTCTAGCCCTTTCAAGAAGACACAGTGAAATGTTACTGAAGTGTTTTTCAAAATGCCCTTCAGGGTTGTATTTTTTATGCTTCTCCCTTATTGGACAGTGTATCCTGTATATCAAACTTGTTAATTAATCACAAACCTTTATAAACTACATTTCTTGAGTCATTCAAATGACTCAAAAATGATTCAGTTCTGTGCTTCACATTACAACTACGTTACTAAACAAAAACATTTACCAAACTTGTATGTGCAGACATAAAAATGAGAAAGAGGAAACTGATGCAACATCAAACTAGTGTGGAATATTACTTTTTGTTGGTTGTATAGAACTGACTTTACTTACACAACATTTCTTTGTAATACATCTAATGGGCACAGAAAAAGGGCCCATTGTTGATAAAAATTGTAGATCTCCTTCCAAGTCCTCGTTGCTCTGCAGAGATTGTGTAATGTTACAAAGTTTTGCTGGGAGTCCAAAAATCAAGGTTGATTAAACTGATCAAAACCAAAACAAAAGTGGGCAAATAAATGTATTTTCATAGGCTTAGAAATAAATAACCTAAAAAAAAGAAGATTCTTTTTCGGACATATTAAGTCAATTAAAAAAAAAATCAAAACATATATTTTAAATAAAACTTACATGTAAGGAACAGGTTAACGACAAAATCTAAATTCCAGACTAAATTAAAAAAGTTGACATGTTAAGGGTGTCTTAGATCTCAATAACATGGCTTACCTGTAGATTTCAATAAGAAGAAGTAAAAGTACTGACCACTGGTTGGAAAACAGCCTGAACATCACAGGACATCCCAGGAGATAACGGACCCGGAGGATCAAAGCTGGACAAAAAAAAACTTTTATTTTTTTAGACAACTTCCCCTGGACGTAACATTATGAAAGTGAAAATGAACTGAATGCAGCTTGTAAATAAAAAAAAGATGCATGGAGTAACCTCTGATTGGCAACATAATTAACAACACTAAGCACTGTAACACGTGGCTAATTGTTACAGTGCTCCCAAATAAGATCAGCGGATTTAAATAAAAGACTAAGGTATAAGGAAGCAGAGCACAGAAGACAGAACTGAGGATAAAAGCCAGCCTGTATCCACAAATCAGGCAACAAAAATAAAATAAATGGAACTTTTATATGAATCCCAATGTCTTAAAACAAACTATAAGAAACTTACAGTGGGGAAAATAAGTATTTAATCAGTCACCAATTGTGCAAGTTCTCCCACTTAAAAAGATGAGAGAGGCCTGT
>JAUBOC010000181.1:21375741-21388091 GCA_032275365.1 Anablepsoides cearensis | reverse complement strand
TACAGAAAACGTTTGACCTCTGTCATTGCCAACAAAGGATATACAACAAAGTATTGAGATGAACTTTTGTTATTGACTAAATACTCATTTTCCACCATTATTTGCAAATAAATTCTTTAAAAATCAGACAAAATGATGTTCTCAATTTTTTTTTTCACATTTTGTCTCTCATAGTTGAGGTCCACCTATGATGTCAATTACAGGCCTCTCTCATCTTTTTAAGTGGGATAACTTGCACAATTGGTGACTTACTAAATACTTATTTTCCCCACTGTATTTAACAGCTCTTACTGTATCACAATGTAAACTATATGCAAACGCAAGAATCTGGTTCCAGACATAGAAAAGACTGAGGACAGTGAGATGTATGCAGTCAAAATGAGTGTCTGACAGCAAGTTTACACTAACATTATTACTACCCTGAAGAGTTTGATAACTTATTGCTCTTCTGGAGACTCATGAGGGTCAATCAATATTATTATAGCAAAAAGCCAGCCAAAGAAGCAAAGAAAATTCTCAAAGTTCAAAAAGTAAACAAAAATATTTAGCTATAAATATGTGTGCTTTGGTTGTAAGAGTAAAAAATAGCATTTTGGTAAATACAAAGATAGATCTAAGTTTAATCCAACCTTCTACTATTTTGTTGTATAAAATGCAAAAGTTATTTTGCTAGCAAAGACAAAAGCTGTGCATCCAAAAGTGAAAAAGACAAAAACATGTTTTCTTTTTTGATCTTACATCAGTTTAAACTATGATGCAAAATAAAAAAACAAACAAAAAAAAACGTGCTAGATTCCTGATTTTTTTTATCACAAAATACTCAATGATGATGACCTGAAGAACCACAACATAATAAATATTGCTGACTACCATCAGCACAGAGGGGAAGTGGGACAGCCCAGCAGGTTGAGCTGAAGCCAGGTTTTTAAAGCTACTGGTCCAGCTCACAGGTGAGAAAGTTGTGACAGTCTGGCTAAAGTTGCTTTTGCAGTGCACCACTGTGAATTGGAAGCATATAAAAGAATCCCACCTGATAACCTGGTGGTCATTCCACATGCCGTTTCATCTGAGTTATCGTTTTTTCTTGGCAAAGTTCTTTATTGGTACTATTGTTTTTTTTTTCAGCTTCAAGACAGGTGGCATAAAAAGACGTGAAGGAAAATAGAGCAGTTCACTTGGGATTAAATGCTGAGCGAGGCAGTGTTTGAAAAAGCCTTGCTACAGTCCTATATAAACTGCTGCAAATGAGGCCATACTCTACGAGGAGTTTGCTGCAGGAGACTGAAATGATGAGGCTGAAATCATAATTTTACAGTATCACTGACTATTCTGTGTTAAATTATGCATTCTTAGCAATCCCTATTGGCTTCTCCTACAGTAAATCAATAAGCATACCCTGTTCATAATTCATTTCAGAGATAAAACACCCTCACAACCATACTCAACCATGTCTTGAAACATGTCATGCTTGAAAGGAAATAAAAGTTACATTTGGATTTTATACCTAGAGCATTTTATTCTAGTTTGTGAGAAAATATCTAGTTTTAGGCCAATTTCTTCCATTAACATTATTGTGTTTTTCCAAAGTGAATCCATAAAAAAAATTGCGGTTACTTTTAAGTACTCAAAAACTTGTCAAATTTTGGGTTTTAACACAATACAACTGAATTATGCTTGCACACAGTTCCCATATGAAGTTCAGATGAACAAACAAAATTAATGCTTCACATGAATGTTGGCAGGCAGTTTGAGACGATGTAAACACTGCTCTGATATACTTGAACTGTGAATGCAGTTTTAAATCCAAGAGCATGAAGCAATTTGTTAATATTTGGATCTGAGTAAAGAGCACATTGTCCACATCCTGAGCTGACTGATGTGGTTATTTGTTAGTCATTAAAATAAGCTGTGCTCCAGATGATGAATTAATTAGCTAATTAGTCTGAAAAACTGTTTGAAGTGTAATGTTTACTGAGAGGTGCCTGGTTTCAGTTATACAAACCATCCATCCATTATATTTTACCTGCTTCTTCCTTTCAGAGTCACAGGGGTATAACCTGGTACACCCATCACAGGGCCACAGACAGACAAATAACCATTCACGCTCTCATTCACTTTAGAGTTATCCTAATCCCATATCCTATCCTATCATGTTTTTTTTTTGGTCTGTGGGAAGAAACAGGATTGCTTGGAGAAAATGCACATTTGATCCGGCAAACTTCTTGCTGAGAGGCAACAGCTCTACCAACTGAGCCATCTTTATGAGCCATTTAAAATGTAAATGTTCAAGGGAGGCCTGGGCCTGAAGGCAGCGTAAACATAAAAACCCATGGAAGGAGAGCATGGAAACTCCACACAGAGAGACCTCAAGTCCAAGCAGAGGCTTGAACCTGGAGCCTTCTTTATAGGCACCAGTGCTAACAACTAAGCCGCCGTGCTGCCAAATAAAATGGTAAATAAATATAATCATAATATTCTGTACAATTTTTGTACAAGTATTTCCTCCTTACCCGTTATCGCACATCTTAGCTCAGGAACACACATCACAGAGGGGTGTCTTTCACTCAGCCAGTCATTTACAACACTTGCTGAGAAGTGCCACTAAACACAGCATTTATACCATGGCTTTTCACCAAGTCTGGCAAGTCCACACTGTTCTGGTTCTTCTCGCAGAAGAGAAAAGGCACAGCAGAGCCCACTGTGGCACAAACGCACCTACAGTGGGTAGGGGGATGTGGAGGGAAGAGGACGCCATTTTTAGAAATTAAGGGGGTGTAGAAGGAACCATCGGCTGGTGTGATAAAGCCCAGTGTGTTACCAGTTCTTATTTCTGTCTCCTGCTGTGCTAAAGCTTCATTTGCTGGGGTAACACATTCTCACTCCAGACTCGTCACATATTGACCCTTGGTCCTGGTTTCCTCTGCGTCCGTTAAAGTTAAATTTAGGGTTTAAGATGGTTAGTTGTCATGCATTTTCTACACTTTTCAAAAATATGACAATGGGCTCCTCCTTCTTGTTCTCATTTCGTCAATAACTGACGCGAAGGGGTTACCCGATGTATTAAAACCAGGCGCAGAGGGAACCTGGACCAAGCGTCAATATGTGACGAGTGGGGAGTGAGAATGGGCTGGCTGGGGGAGCAACAAAGCCTTTGCAGTCGTCACGACTGAACTCAATATTGTAGGTTTGAATGTGTGAGTAACCTGCATTTTACAAAGAACAAACGGTGATTAATGGATGGTGGGTGTATAATAGATGAATTACTTTGGCAGCATTTATGGTTTTAATTCTGTTTTTAATTGTCTAACTCTTTACAAGTGATCCTGCTGTAGTTTGTGGTTATTGGATTGGGTTGTGATTGGGTGCATGGAGTGTGTAAAATAAATGTGTATTTCGCACCAGAGAATAATACTACAACTAAATTCATCTTTCCACATAACAAGCTAAGTCTTTGTGGCAAAGTCAGCAAGGTTTAGAACATTGGATGTTTAATAGTGGCAGCTGTTCCATGAAGAACATGCCTCTAAAAATGGCAGCATAAATGGTATAACCATTGATATACAGTATATTACTGGACTGGGCATCATATGACCAGGGCGTGCTACGCAAGGGGGATTTTTATGCATTGAGCAGTGCAAACAAACGCTAACTAAATGCAAAAATGTCACAAATACTTTGCTATAAACTACATAGATCAGGGCTATTCAACTGGCAGCCCGCGGTCCACATCTGGCTCGCAACTGTTCAAAGTTTGGCCCACCAATTGGTTCATTCATCTCTTAAGTCCAAACCCCCAGTTTTCTACTTTAATTACGGTATTCTAAGTTCTTTTAGTTAAATATAGACATGTTTGGTATCTACAGAAATGTCAGAATCTTGGCTACAAACTGGTAATAAACATTTCTATGAACATCTAAGACAGTTAAAACTACAAGCAGTGGAAAATAAAACTATGAAAATTAAAATAAAATAATATTTGTGTCAAATAGGAGGCAGAATGTGTTCTTTTTGTTTTTGATATTGTTTAATTATCACTACTTTATAGGGTTCTGTATGTTGTATTCATGATTAAACGATTAAATAAGATTATGGAATAATCTGGAAGATGACATTAAAAATGCCAGATCAATGTGTATATTTAAGAGAATGATAAAGGTTAATTTGCTGGAGAAATATGTAAATGTATGAATTCTTGTTTAAGGAGTTAAACCTTTATTATTTTTGTTTTTTTGTTTTTTGTAAACTGAAGATTATTTTTGATTGAATTTATTTATTTGAGGAAAAGGGGCAAATATAATAAGATTTTTTCTTCTTCGGCTACCATTCATTTAATTTATGATTTGTATTTTTGTTGTTTGTTGAATTTATGTTGTTTTTAAAGAAATGAATAAACATAACTAACTAAATGCAGCAAAATAAACTATTTCAAAGGTAACAGATCTTTGTAATACTTGGTTTATTTACATATCGACGTTAATTGCTTGATGTTTGGCCCCTCAGCTGTTGGCCTGCAGTAACTGTGGCCCCCGGAGCAATTTAGTTGAATGGCTCTGACATAGATTGTTACAACACGCTTACAAGAGCAAAAGGGATGTTGTTTTATGAGTCCGCACAGAGAGAGCCCAAGTCCGAACAGGGAATCGAACCCACGACCTTCTTGGATATTCTCCTCATGCTTGCATGGGTTATGTCCGGGTACTCCAGTTTCTCCCACACCACCAAAAAATGTACAATAGGTTGCCTTAAGGCCCAGGCCGCCCTTGCAATGGAGATCTGCGATCTCAATAAGATTTGCCTGGTTAAACTAAATAAAAGGTCTTGCTGTGAGGCATCAGTGCTCACCACTGAGCCATTGTGCTTCTACGACTTAATCTTTGTCAGTAAATAATAAATGGCGATGAGAGCAGACAGGGACTTCCTATGGTATTTTATAACTTTCTAATTTCTGGTATAAAATTGAAAACGTAGCATATAATATGATACTTGAATCAATCTATTTGATAATCCTCAGTCCCATGAAAGGGAGAGAGAACAAAGTGATAGACTATAAAGTGCATTCCACAGTATGTGCGCATTCACAGAGTAGGTTTGGAAGTGCGTGTCTGTTACAAGCAAGTTATGAAGGACTAGAAGGTGATATGTTCAGACAAGTTGTCCCGCATCAGTGCTCAAAAACAGCACCAGTAGTTTCCAGCTGACCCTTCTGTAGCCTACAAGGCTTTTCACTCAGTCAGGCAGAAAGAGGAGAGAAGTAACCTCATCAAGTACAAGAAGAGCAAATGGGAAAGTGATACGCAGAGAGTGACCTGGAGAACAATACAACTCTGCTCGTCCTGTGGGCTGCTGGCAGGAACGGAGAGAGGAGATGGAAGGAACATCGACTGACTCATTTAGCTGGGACTCATAAGAGGAGCTGGGCGTGTGGTGATCCAAGCTGGTGTCCATATGTGGGAGGACAGGCTTCGCTTTTGCACACGTTCCATCATTTTTTTTTTTTTATGTGACAAATTGTATTTGCCTTTTTAACAACTGATTATTGAGCAGATGTTTCCATATAAGGTGGATTTTAAAGGAACTCTAAATTGTGCTGTTTGCTTAAACATAAATCCAGTTTATTTGTAACAACACTATTTCTTTGTTTGATTCATGTCCATAAAATGTCCATCCAGTCATTATCATTTACCCATTTTCCTTTTTATACACAGTTGTCTGAATTTAAGGTGCACTTGAATTTTACAAATATTTTCCGTTTGTTTCTGCTAAAATGTTGCCAGGCCCTGAGGAGAAAATCTTACTTGACAGAGATGAAATTCATAAGCTGAGCGGAGACTCTGAGGAACTTGCAGTGGTTAACAACGTAGCAGTTGTTTGTCAGAATAATCTTCTTCTTATAGAGTTTTCCAACTTCAAAATCCTAAAAGAGAACAGTGGAAATGTGTTAAACTATTCTGTTGGTATTGAGATTCAGGTAAATTTGAGTGAAGAACAGCTTTTTTTGGCGATTGACTTCTTTTCAAATCGAGAGTGATACCTTAAAAAAGACGACGTCTGGTTTACTGACAAATGGAGGCCCTTTCAACTTCTTTTCATGAACTTTTTTAGAGGTCACATGTAGTTTTCTGCTGGTTGTTTCAGGTTCATCGTCCTGTACTTCTGTTCGCAAAGGTGTAGCCTTCTCAGTGAAGAGCTTCTGGAACATAAAAACAAAGCAGAAGTAAAAGAAATAATGTAAATTGGCTAGATTTTGAAAAGGACTATGGTTTTTCAGCTGATTGTCTTTATGTACTATATCAAAGCTTTTCTAATAAAAAAGAACAATACTTTCTTATGCATTATTCTTCATTAAGTCATGATTATTTTATTTTTTTTTAATTGTCTATAATAAATGTATCCTGCTTGTTTTCCTCTGATCATTGCATATTTTTATTGCGCTGAGTTTAATAAAATAAATTGTAGCTAATTAATAAAAAAGCATTTAAAAATGGACACAGTCTTTTAACATTCAAATTGTGCATGTTGTACTACTATGTATAAAAAAGTATGTTTTTAAAACGCATGCATTGCAAGTTTTTTTATTATGAAGATCTCAATTTAAAAACAAATGAAAAAATTCAGTAAAGCCATCATTAAGAAAAATAACAAACTATGTCTAGACTAGTGGAGCCCAAAGTGGGGCCCGCGAGCCAAATTAGGCTCGCCAAGCTATTTGATTTGGCCCACCAGCATTTGCCATAGTTATTAGATTTTAACCTGTCATCTAATGTAAAAACACAGTATTTCCACTTACAGTAGTCATTTCTTCAATGGGCCCATGACTTTATAAGGGGCTGTAGTGCAGATAGTTTTCACTCATGGTGCTGACTTTATCTTTGATATTTCATTAAGATTAAACATTAAACATGAAATACATGCAACAAGTGATATTTAGATTAGACTTAACTACACATGTAGATTTGCACACTTTATAAGGACACAAAAGCTCATATTTGATCAATTTATGAAATATCCCATGAGCCTTTGCTGCTTGAGCGTATGGCAGACTTTCTCCAAGTGCACAGACTAAAACAAAAGTGGGCCACCACACTGACTGCTAGCTAAATCATTAAAATCACAGGACTTTACTAAAAAGTATTTGTATTTCATATATTATATTACTGCATTTGGCCATGACATGATCTGTGATACAGTGTATCCTACACTAAAATACAGAAAAACTTTGATAAATTCTATTTTTTATCAGCAAATAAAAATTAAACTGTGGCCTAAGATTTTGTCTAATTAGGACTTACGGTAAGTTTTTTTACTATCTGTGTAGTTTAACTCTTGAGAAAGTTGACAGGTTTGACATTTATTCCTCATCAAGCTTTGTTGCATCACTGTGCTTGTACAGGGCATTAGTCTGAGCTTTATGTTAGGAAGCGAAATCACTTCCGTTTGACTTGTCACTTGCTCAGATCTGTGAGCTGTATCACTGCGTTCGCTCTATAAAGACACCAATGAAATGAGGGTTAGGGTTAGAAGAAGTGATGCCTGTCGCCTCACATTTCAGTTCTGTGAGAGCGCTGAATGAGGCACACAACTGACTCACCTCCATGGAAGTAAGCTAGTGTAAAAACACTCTTAAAGGCCTTTGCAACTAATTTCTGGGCTTTCATTACAAATAAAATAATTTCATTTTAAATAGTGTCGTGCAAAAAAAACTGAAGTAGAAGTCCTGGAAAACTCAGATTGTTGAAACTTTTCATCACTTTCACAACACTGAACCATGATTGTTACCAGCTGTGACAGCCTGGCTGGTATTATTTTCACCTCATGAATCAGTGCGTGTGTGTTTTTGTGTCAATCATTGTGTGTGATATTATTGGAAAGTGTGTGCTTGGTGACACCTGCTGTAGCAGAAACTGCCACAAAGTTGGTTTTATAATAATTTGGCAAGTGTTGTTATATTTATATCAGTCTTTGGCAGATTCTGTCAACGCCATCGTGTCCAAACTGCGGAAAGACACAAAACTTTACAGATGTTGAGTTCGGATCAAATTGGCGAATGTATTCAAAAAAGGTTTATTGTCTGACCTAAGGATACTAAAAATTTATTAAGGACGTCAGGACTTCTCAGTGTAGCAATTAGCCTATACAGACATGTTTATGTTCTGTGGGAGGAAACCGAAGTACTCGGAGAAAACCCACACAGGCATGGAGAGAACATGCAAACTCAACCCAGAAAGTTTTTTTCTTCAAAATGCACACGTCTCTTTTTAGGTAACTCTTCAGGGTCTGAAAGATTTTTAGAAGTAGTGGATGAATCTATATCTTCAAAACGTGATTGAAGGCGTCTGTGTTTATTTTGAACTATTTCTTTTATTACCTTAAGGAGCTCAGACATCAGATTTTCCACAATACAACTAACCTCATCATCAACTCTACCATAGACCAGGTTTTACCAGGATAAACAATTTCCAATTTCAGCAGCAGCATCTCTTGTGCAGCAACTTGTGAACGGGTAGATTTCTATTTGCTATGAGAAGCCTGAACTTTTAGTTATTTATAAACAAATACTTTATTTAAAATTAAGAATAAAAAAAGTCATCTTCTACTGAAAACAACTGAACTGTAGCCAATTTCAGTGTTGAGTCCACACAGTCCTCAAATAGCCCTGAAATAAGTAGCAAAATACCTGTTTCAGTAAGTTAATTTAATGCTGATCTAAAACATAATGTAAACTCCTGAACATTTTAATTATTGCCCACAGTTGAAGGCTACCATTTTTGACTAAGTGCGTACTGTACTGTATATGGACTGGACTTATATAGCGCTTTATCAAGTCCCTCTGGACCCCAAAGCGCTTCACACTTCATACATTCACCCATTTACACTCACATTCACACACTGTAAGCAATATGGTAGCCACAGTTGCCCTGCGACCACCATGCACCGGCGCCACCGGACCCTCTGACCACCATCATTAGGTAAGCCAGGTGAAGTGTCTTACCCAAGGACGCAATGACTGAGACGGCTGGAACAGGGGGCCGAACCAGCAACCTTCTGGTTACAGAACAATTCAACTAACCACCACTCTGCCACAGTCGCCCTACTATTGCTACTGTTAGCAAAATATCTCATGAACCACTGGACAGGTTTTAATGAAACTTTCAGAACACAATCATTTGAAAAGTATAACCAAATGTATAAATTTTAGATTCAACCCAAGTCAGGATGGCCGCCACAACCAACTAACTTCAGGAAGGAAACACAAAAACTACCTTAATCCAGACAACTTTACAGATTGAGCTAAGATTACACTATATTCCATGCACTAGTAAAGGCTGAAACTTTTACATAATGACAGGCATCAGTTGGTGTGATCCCATCACAGGACTGTCTACCTGATTTTAGACAGATTTGTGCTTCCTCACTTGACACATGGTGCCATTGCTTCTCGTTTTACCTGCCAGAAATGAGCTTCGCTGTGAGCATAAAATTCATGTCACTTCCCTTCCTGATTTGACCAACCTAACGTTCTGCACCACAAAATAATCACGTGACCGCTGAGAGGCACATGATTTATGACTGTTTAAATTTAGCAGCTTGTGTGAATCTGCTTTTTGTCGGAAGCGGCTGTTGTTTTAGCACACCTTGTAGTCTTGGTCCCATAGTCCAGTGAATTCAGGCTCAACAAGGCTGTCAGCAAGGCTCCGGTCGGCAACGTCTTCCTGCAAAGTTTCATTTGTTTCTTCTAGGTCCTCAGCATCGGAGGAAATTGATGAAGCGCTCCTATCATCCCTGAAATTTCTGAAATGCTGAACACAAAAAACACCCATTTTTACTAAAAGTAAAATCAAACTCAACACTATTAGCATCTTGGGTTATGAGAAAGGCCCCTCACAGTTGTTGCTGTCTCCTCCGCGGCTGGTGGGGAGGATGGATCAAGGTAGTACAAGAGCCTCTCTCTTTTCCTCAAAGATGAAAGCTTGTTAGTAGTTGGGGGTTTGCGGGGAAATGTTAGTTTTTTGTTTCTGCTCATCAACTGTTCCTCTTGAAGAATTTTTTCAACTATCGCCACCCTCTTTGACTTCTGGCTCTCCTCAAATTCCCTGGGAAGTGTAAATCAACAACAATGCATTACACTGAAATGGGGTCATGTATTCTTCTGCACACAAAGCGAGAGAGAGAGAAAAAAAAAAACAACACACCCACACATTGCTGCATGGAGTGGGAGTAGAGGACAGACATGTAGCAGAGGAGAGAAGAGCGAGGACATACTCTTGTTTTTGTTTTGTCTCCTCTAGCTGCTTTAGCCGGTACATATGCTGGAAACTGTTGATGCCCTGGGTCTGCAGGGATTCTCTCAGTTGTCTTTCTTGTTCTTCTTTCATCTGGGCGTCTGCTCTGGCTCTGTTTTGTTGAACTCGCAGACTCTCCTTAAGCAACAAAGCTAAATTAATAAGGCTGTATTTGACCAGACAGACTTAATTTCAACTGTGAAGGATAAACAAATGTTATAGACAGAGTGCAGCAAAATCTTAATAAGAGTACAAAAACTGTCAACAATAAAACACACAGCCCAGCATATAAAAATGTGGTAAATATGTATATTTCTGGTGCTTACTTGGTTGGCTGCTATATTAGATTTCAGTGACTTAACAGCTTGCATCCTCTTTTCTATTAACTCCCTGCTCTGTTGCTCCTTCTCAGCTGCTTGCTGGTGCATTCTAAAAAAAAAGGAGACAACTAAAGTCAAGAATGTGGTATACTTAAAAAAACACACTATTATTGCTTTGGCAGGGAAAAATTCAGCAGTAACTTATTTTCACAGGAATGATAAAGTAGAGAATCATTTTTTTTAAAGTCATTAATGTTTGCAATTTTTAAAATTTCTATATTTATTTAGAAATAAGGTTCAACATTTAATACAGAATTTAGGCATTTCTGCTTTTTAAATTTACACTTGAGTAGATTTAAACTTCCTGATTTTAAGGAGCTTCTTGTGTTATTTTTAGGATTTTAAGTGGACAAATACATTTGATGTCAAAGCTTTACATTCAGACCTTTTATACACTTTTCTGGTCTTTCAATAGCCTTATGAGCCTGTGCGCATTACTTTTAAACATGATTTGAATTTCTACATCAGTATATCAATATTTTCAGTGTCATGTTAATGCTACAATCAATATACTTTGATAGTAGAAATGAAGGATCAATAGGACAGGTTGACTCTCCAACAAATCTTCAAGGACAATAAATTTGTTAAATTATAATACAGTTCTTCCTTTACCAGATATCTACCTTTTAATTGTTTGTTTCAAGTACTTGGCAGCTGTCTTCTGACTTCGTCGACTCTCCTCAATTTTCCTCTGACATTCAGCTTTCTCCTTCTCTAGCATGGCTTCCTGTTTACTATCAAAACACAATCACAGATGTGATGCTGTGTATTTAAAAAGTAAAGTATGTGTGTGCATAATAAAGCGATGTGAACGATAATCATCGTCTCTGTTCCTACTCCCTGAGAAGCTTCATCTTGCGTTGCAGGTTCTGGCCAACTTTTTTCTCTTGCTGCAACCTTGTTGCTGCCTTCTGGGCTTTAAGGTCCTGGAATTTCTGCTCCTCCTCCAGCAACACCTGTCGAAGCGAAGAAACCATGCCAAGCTCCACTTCCACTTCATTTAGTTCCAGTCTGAGGAGCAACAAAATGTGATTGTAAGCAGAGGAAAATTAAAACTACTGATCAAAATTTTAAATCTGGTTCAGAGGGCACCGAGACAAAAATTTATTCAGGTGATTTTATGTTTTTTGTTTTCAGTTTGCGTTTATTTATTTTTTTGTTAAAGCTGCAGTCGAATTAGGATTATTTAAGGCAACGCCTCTTCATGGCTGCAGGACCCACCTGTTCTCCCATGTTTGTGATTCTTGTTTGAAAGGGTTGTTCTGAACTTTAATTTCCTGTAGTATTTTTAATTGAATTGAATCAAAATAAATTAGAGGAATTCCTTTTAAATACAATACTAATGTGTTAAATAAAAGAACTGACAATCCATATTTATCTTGAACTTACTCTTGTTGTCTCAGTTCATTGTGGATTTCACCCTCCAACTCTTCCTCATGTTGAAGCTGTTGACACAACTGTTTATGGTGAACTCGCAATCGAAACAGGGCCACACTGCCAAATAAAATAGGCAAAGAGTAGAATAAAAAATACAAAAGGTAGCAAAACAGAAACCAACAAAAAGCTTACATATGCTCAAAAAATGCAGACAAATCACTGCTTATATTGTATTTTTACCTCCGCCAAGGGAGGAGGTAATGTTTTCGGTCGCGTATGTCTGTCTGTCTGTCTGTCTGTCTGTCGTTCCTCC
>JAUBOC010000181.1:21288159-21299701 GCA_032275365.1 Anablepsoides cearensis | reverse complement strand
AACACAGACTATCCATGATTCTAATATATGGAGAAATGTGCAAGAATACAGAAAGATATGTTTTGTTTGTTTTGTTTTGTTTTGTTTGAATATGCCACAATTAATCATAATAAATATATTTACCAATATCGCCCATCCTGAGTGCATGTGTGGGTTTTTTCAGGATTATCCAGTTTTCTTCCACAGATCAAAAACATGCATGTTAAGGCTGCGTCCCACTGCAGGATAAAAAGGATAATGTAAGGATAAAAAAAAGGCCAGTAAGGATAAAAAATCATGGATATACCAGGTTTGGTCCTACAGTGTGTTGTGTATACAGCCATACAGCAAGAGACAACACACCACACATGAAAATATATTAATTCATGAACATTCAGATGTCAGATGTGAAATCACGCGAGAATTCAGATGTCAGAGGAAAAATCTCACGTGACCTCCAGAGAGACGCGAGTTCAGAGAAAATAAACATTTGCCACTAGGAAGAAAGCAAAATTGATCGTTTGTGAAAAAACTATTCCATGTGACTTTTAACATCGAGCAGATTTTCTGGTGAGTCAGGACAGTTTTTCTATGTTGTCTGTATTTTGGATTCCCCTCCATGTTCCACGTCACCTCACTTTCTGATTGAATATCCCGACGCCCTTCCGAGCCGACTAGATCACTCTTAACTCACCACCCACGGCAGGAATATCTGCTATGATTATCTTTAGAGCCATCACGATAATCTGGACATCCTCAAGATTGTTGGAAGGGCCAGAATTTGGCACAGTTATCCTGCCGTGTGACGCAGCCCTTAGGTAACTCTAAACTGTCTCTGTGAAGGATTGTTCATCTGTGCAGGGTGTACCTTACCCAGAATGGAAAAGCAGTTAAAAAAATCTGATGGAAGTGAAAAGATATTACCGTGTTCATACACTTCGGTGTGCATCGAGAACAAGGACCAAATACAGAAATAAGACTGTTAAATGTGAGAACCAAAGCCGTACAAATACCCTGCGGCCAGACCAGAGTCTCAACCATTTAATCAGTTGTGGCTTCGGCACGAGGCAGGAAGTCTCAGCTGCTTATTTATTCCGGGTCTGGCCACTCCCTAGTGGCAAGCTGTCACATCGATTGGGTGTTCTCCCTACCAGGTGACCAGACAACTATCCTGAGTTCTGATGAGAAAAAAGTTGTGTTGTAAGTGCTTCAGGCGTGTTTTTAACTTAATCATATCGACAGAGTACACTCTGTTTGAAGCGGCCATGACATAAGCCACTCAAAGCAAACTGTACATCACTAAATCCCATAAAAATAGATTATTTTGCAAAACAAGTTACCAGAACATACCCTAGTTCTCCTAGGACTAAACATGCATTTAAAGATCAGAAGTAAACAGAATAAACTTTCCCTCAGAAGGATGGATGGATATACCAAAGTTTGTAACAATCTAAACAACAATCCAGAAACTTCTACTTCAATGCTCAAAGTTTCTCTTTGCTTTAGAGGTGGGCTGTAGGACGCCCACCCCTGCTCAGAAGTTAGAAATGTTTCTGCCCTTTTATGTGCTCCTTCTTCATTACCAGATGTTTCCCTTTTCTTTTTTTTTTACCTTAACTTTGACACTCGGCGCGTGTCACACATTCGGGTTGGCTGAGCACCTGCTGGCCTTGATGTCACTTGAGGCAGTTTATCAGATTTTCCAGCAGCTCCCTGTGGAGCTACTAAAAGTTTTATACAGCTTCATTCATATATGCGCGGCGCTCACTGGGACCTGTAAACAAACTTTGATATGTTAACTCATTGTGGCTCCCCTTTAAGCAGCGAGCAACTGATTCCGTCTAGCCCTGCACACCTCGCGAAGCTTGAAACGCCTTGGTTGGTAATTTGACTTTAGTTTCACGACGACTAGAAGACGACTTTCTCACATGTTTTTTTTTTTGTCCTTTCAAACTCTCCACCCCAGTGATCTACCTCCCTTGTTTGCAGCGCGCCGAACAGATGTGAAGAGATGATGGAACCGCCGCTGCTGCTCCGAGGAAAAACAAAAACAAACCAAACCAAAATGGTGCTCGAAGTACTCAGCATTTATTGCCCCTGGAGCGAAGAAATTGAACACCACGGAAGACTGTACAATGCATCAATTATTTTTTATGATGCAAACACATTTAGAAGTATGTACTGAGTCATTCAGCAGTGAGGGGATTATGTTGTCTCTCGCTGCAGTGGGCCGTACAACAGCGAGCCCCGCAGCAAAAAGGCTTCAGGGTGATTTAACATCAGCCTTCCCTAAATTCAAGATGTCCCGGACTTTGCTGTTGGTGCCAGGGAGTAGGCAGACGTCACACCAGCCTGTGCTGGTTCCCTTAAGGACTCAGGAAACAATGATATTAAAAGTTTCAGCATTTGTTACCAAAGTTATTATATTTCGCTGGGAAGAAACATATTAAACCATCGACGCAGGACAAAAACCTGTTCTCAGAATCTTGTATTTTTGTCACTTCTGTCCCCAAATGGAGGCACAGATAAACAGTTTGATACACAACAGAAGAATTTGATACAATCTGATAAGACGGGATGCAATATAGCACTGTGCATTCTAATTATCCCCATGCTGACATGTTCCTCCTCTAAATACATTCAGTGGGTTTCAAATCTCATTTATTATAGATTTACTTGGCGAAAAAAAAGTTACCCACCTACCTACCTGCCTACCTACCTACCCACCCTCCTTCCTACCTACCTTTCTGATCATTTGTCATCACTATAAGCAACCAAAAATCACATACTGAAAAAAAAACAAGTGGAATCCATAAAACTTTCTGTTTTGACTGAGAGACCAGAGTTTCAGTCGTTGAGGAAACTTTTCTTGTCCTCTTGTTTTACTTTGAATATCTTGCTTCACTCCCTAATAAGTCCTGTCACTGCAGATTCTGCTGGCCCGGTTTAAAAAAAAAATCCTATTTTCAGAACACATTTGCACTAAAGTCACTTGGTCAGTTGTTCGACAGTTAAATACTTGCTCAGATTTATAGAACTTGGTTTGGTTGCTAGAAAAAAAATGGTCTGGGAATAAAACCCAGCATTATCCTAACTTGCATGTTCCTAACAAGCTGTCATTTTGTCAACCGCTTCCAGAAACACTGCGCTCCTTTGGCTGAGAAATGTACAAATAACGCGTCATTTTGGTTCCCAGAAATGTAACACGCTGCTCGACTTTCGGGAAACCCACCTGGTTTTTCCACGCAATGCAGGCAGTTCAACATTTTTTTTAAACAAGTGTTCAGCAGGTCAACAGAGGATTTTCATGAAGCAAAGGGAAAAACAACTTACACCACTCCTTTTTTTTTCACAGCAAGCGCACTGATTTGGAAGGCAGCAGCACAGGAAACGTGCACAAGCACTGCTGATAAAATTAATGATAGCTGCTCTATCCAAGTGCTTGTAAATCAAGGCGCTGGTGAGAGTGAGGCAGAATCTTAAAACAGAAACAACTGAATAAAATATGGCCACGGTTTATCTTTTTTTTATTCTTCATTTGCATTTTCCAGCCTGTCCTGATTTCTCTTATAATTAGGGCCATGTGGTACATAAACAGTTAATTTAACAACTGTAACACTGCATTCAATGGAGTGTGAAGACTTTGTTTTCCTTGTGGCTTCCAGAAAAAAAGGAAACAAAAAGAAAAAAAGTTAATTTATTTGCAGCCTGGTCTGAAAACGACATCAAATTATCACATAGGATATTTTTGGCTCAGAAGAGACTGAGAATGGTGCAGAAAATTATTCATAAAACAACAACAATAGCTTGTCGAGTCAATTTAAAGAAGTGACCCCAGAATCTCTGAATTTATTATATTTTATTGCCTTAAAGTTTATGCAAAGCTTAATATATTCTGCAATAGACATGACTAACCTGTTTATTCTGCAATATTCTCCTGTAATGTTGCTAAATATCATCATAGCTTCATAATGATGAAGCTGAGAAAAACAACTTCAACATCACTTTGAGACACAAATCTTAAAAACAAAGCTCATTTTGAGATTGTAATCTTAGTAAAACACACTTTTCTGTTTGTATCACACACTGCCAACCTCTTCATCACTGTGTTAGACGGATGGAGAGCAAATATTCAGGGAGTGCCGTGTTTGATAGAACGGAGCAGCCATTATCTTATTACAACCGCCAGAACAAAGTTCTCACTGGGGAGTCAATTTAACATGCAGCTAGTCAGACAAACCCCAGTTATAAAACACATTTCTTCCATTTTAAAACTACTCCAATCTAAAAAAGGTGTTGTGGACAATCTTTTAAAACCCTTTTCACTGTGGTCAACTTACATTTTGTGTGAAATACTGTGTTTTACAAGTAAAAGTATTAGACACAACAAATCTAAGTCGCAAAGGAGAACCAGTATTATTAAATAAACCAGCATTTAACTGAATTGCTTGAAATAATATTTTTTTTCTCTACTGTTTTACAAATTTCCTTTAGAAAAATTTGTTCAATGTCTTCAGTGGAACTTCTATAAATATTTTGACATGATAGAACTTTTATTATGAAAGAAAACTGTAGAGGACCGAAACTGACATGATTAGTAATCAAAGCAGAAAAATATAAATGGCCCGGTAAATAAATAAATAAATAAAGGAAAACAATTAATTTTTAAAAAGTACTTTACCTCATGTTTTATAATTTTATTTTACCAACTTAGTTCTAACAACTATATAATTTAGAATATTGTTTAAACTTTACGGTTTTAAAATATGCATATTTTTTGTTTTTTCTTTTTCCTGTTTAAATATTAGTTTAAAACATGTGCACAGGTAAGTGTTTTCCTCCTTGCCTTTGTTTTAAACTAAACTTTAAGCTAAACTGAGGCAGCACAGCAATGCACAATCCTTCTGCACATGGTTTTTGCTCCTTTTCTGTCTCTTGACCAATAGTAGAGGAGCTGACCCTAGAAGGACCGCCCACCTTATTTGCATATTGAGGTAAAAAATACATAAGGTAAAGTAAAAACAGGATTTTTTTTACAGAAAAATGTGAAAACATGGAAATAAAAAGGCTTATGGGAAAACTGCAATAATATCTTTAATGCACATTAACACAATTATTTATATTGTAATATTTCTCCATTGGATTTCTTTTCACTGGGCAGCTAAATTCAAATTATGTGCTAAAATATCATTTGTTGGAACTAAGCTGGAAAAATAAACATGAAGGTCAATTAAATTAAAAAAACGAGAGAAAGTTCAAATTTTTAAAATTGGTGCATTTTAAGTGTAATTATGTATTTATTTATTGGGCCATTTATATAATGCTGCTTTTATTTCTAATCATGTTACTTTTAGTCGTCCATAGAAAACTGATCTGAATTGTAAAGAGTTGTGTTGCTGCTGTTGACTCTCACACTGCAGCTGAGTGTCAGGGCCGGATCCAGTTCTACACACCTGTTCCTTCTCCAGCTAATAAGACTCCTGTGTATTTAAGCTCCTGAAAGTGAATCATTCCTCACTGGAACATTCTGTGACTTCAATACAGTGGTGACACTGCCTTTTAGAAATAATGTCCTGATGCAGCTCAATAATCCAGGAAGAAAAATCTAAAAAAAAAAAAAAACTAAAAAAACAGTTGAATAGTGGAATATTTGGATGAGTTGTTCTTTGTTAAAAAAGACTTACTCAACTTTGTTTTAGACTCTTAGAAATTACTTTGTGATCTCTTTAAGTAACCTTTGCTTTTTCTGTGTTTAAAGAACTCTCATGGATGACTTACCTGATACCTACCAGCTTGAGCTTCTCTCTGGACTCACCTGTGTGGAACTTCATTCTTAGTATCTTCCTGGAGTCTAAGCCACTTTCTGGGTACTTGCATTAATAACCCTGATTTGAACATCTCCCACATTAGAGCAATTTGCTTCGACCACCATCAACAACAGGTAGCATACTGACTGCTGATAACAACTCCGCCAATTTATAACAAAAATCTATACTACAACTGGTTGAGAAAAACAAATTTCAGACAACCAACCATGTTAAAAATATATATTTTTAATCAATCTCAGCCTATAATTATGTTGAAGTAACAACTGTATTTATGTACAAAAAAGTAACAGCCATGTTAAACTGAACAAGACGTTCTCATCATTGTTTCTACTTTCAACAAGGCTGATGTTAATGAGCCTGACACACCGACTGGGTTCCATCACTGCTTCTTTTCCATAATCAATCTTGATCAATTGAAGACTGTAACGGACAAATTCATCTCAGGTAATGAAGACACTTAACCGTGTTTTCCTGTCGTTGAAATGCCCCAAGAACGACTCGGAAAAATACTGCTTGTCTGGTAACTTATCTAATTGCCACAGGGCATCACCTCTGCATTAGATTTCCTTTATTAGTTTTCCGAGCCCAAACGAGGCTCATTAGCTGGCCCGCTCTAATTAGAGGACATATATCAGAGCACTCTAGGGTTTCTCACAAGGCATGCTGGGAAAAATGAAATGCCATTAATCAATCTGGCCTCCTGTTTAATGTTCTGAACAGTGGAAACAAATGAAATGCTGATTGAGTCAGTGATGCAGAGATGAAGTTTGTTTGATGAGCACTGAACAAAGAGTAAAAAGCAGTGAAGCATCGCAGATATCCTTTTGTGAAGTTTTCTAAACTCATCTGAAGTCATTAAGAAGCTTTTTGCACCGAAACTGCAATAAATTAGATCTTTTTACATTAAAGTTAATTAGCTGACTGATTATATCTTAAATATCTCTTGATTTTTAGGGAGAGAGAGAGAAAAAAATACTCTCATGAAATAAAGAAAATCAAGTGAAATTTGGTGCATACTTTTAAAAACTCCTTTGTTTTAATTGCTTGACAGAAGTTGGGAGAAGTCTCGCTCTTTATGGAGGGAAGACAAAAGCAGCTGGCAGCTTTGAATCAGAAGAGATTAAGTTTAGTGAAGAGAGCATAAGTCTAAGAGGAGCAGCGTGTGCTTTTCTTTAAGACAACTCCACAATTCACACAGAGAGCTAAACCAGTTCAGGTTTTTTCACCCCCCCCCCCACACACACACACATCACAGACTTCCAGAGCTTTCTGACACTTTCTGAAGTGTGTTTTCTTCATGGGCTGCAAAAACAAAAATCTAAAGAATATTATATGCTTTTAGTGTTTTTTTTTCTTTTCACTTTTTACATTTTACAACTTCTTTAACGTAACAGTTTCCAACTGTAAATCAAACGCTAAAGTTTTTATTTTGAGTAAAAGAGTCAGCTAAGGTCAGTGAACTTTATTGGTCACTCTAAGTCAATTTTAAAGATTGGATTTGTTAGAAAAAATCTTCTCATCTCACATCTATCAGTTGAATGATTTATGTCTTCAGTAACACAGAATCTTTGTGTCACCGGTCACCGACACTTTATGACTTTGCCGGAGAGCCCTGTAGGCTTTTTCTCCCAACCCCTGATGCGCCGGAGCTATTGAACAGTCGGGGCAAGAGGGGCTGTATTAACTTTGATCTGAATTGAGCGACTTTCATGGTCAATTTTACACGGACCGCTAGCTCCCCGCATCAGTTCTACCCCCCCAAGCCTTTCAGCCACGAGGAAATTAGATTCTTTCTTTCGCTTGAGGATCTACAGCCATGTGAAGACCAGTTACAGTTTGCCTCGATCTCCCATGACATCAACTCTGAAACACACTTGGCACAAGATACAGTTGACCTTGTATGACAATATTTGTGGAGGCCGTCCTTTCATATATTCCCTAGCTGTTGCCAGCACTGAACGATTATATATTATATATAGACTTAACTGGACAAAGCTTTATAAATGTAAAGACTTCATAAGGAACACATATTGCCTGCTGCCGTATATGACAGAGTGTGAAACCAAGATCATTTTATATAGATATGGGATAGAGTTATAACCATCTTGGTTAAATTTTTCATCTAGTTGTAGGTGCAATCTGGCTCATGGGTTATTGCAAAATTTCATAACATGTTCAGATTTAAAGCATGAGTTGAGGTTGACTTTCAGTTTTACAACCATTTTTGTGTTGGCCAACATTTAGCTTGGACATCTTAAATCAGACTCTAGAAATGAATAGATTGTAGATGTATTTAAGCACATCCAGTGTTAACAATATACACAATACAATAACAGTGTCTAATGAGTTTTGACAGACTTGCCATATAGAGCCCCCCTATTATATTATGACCCCTGCACGCGAAGCAGGGGTCATAGTGTTTCCTTATTGTTTTGTTTTTATTTTATGTTTTATTTTTTCAAGATTTTTGTCAAACGTACTGTAGATTGGAAATGGCTGCACTGATCAACAGGAATTTTGGTCTGAATGTAGATGTGTTTGACCTACGCTGCTCCAGCCAACCGTTTTACTATAGACTCCATATTTGAGGAGGGGGCTCCATCTGAAAAGGGGGTGTCTGGGACATAAAAAAATGCTTATAACTCAAAAACTATTCAAAATATGACCTTCGGATTCCTTTTGTTGTTGTTGTTGTTTAGCTCTGATGCAGGGCTATCCATCGAGCCCACCAATGAGCCAACCCTACTCCCTCTGGACCCCCACCCAGAACAACAAATCTGTTCTGGTGCATTGGTGCTTTGCATACGCTGGGGTCATATATGCTACCACATGAAGTATAGTAGTAGTAGGTTTTTTTTCTATAACTATCCAGAACACAAACTATTTAAGGTCATGTCGCGGATTGTCAATCGAGAAATATTATAAAGCAACCAACACTGTTCAAAGATTTAAGAAGACTCATCACACTGTAATGACACCGAGGCAGATGAGCGGATGGAGCGTGGCGGTTCCAACTGCTTCTCATCTCACAATACGAGGTGATTAGAGGCACAAAGGAGTGCATCCATGCAAAGCAAAATTAGGAGTCCAAAGCCAATCTCTCGTGTCACCCAGAAGTCTTTCATTATCAGCCACCAAAAAAAGGTCCTCTTATTGAGATTAAATGTAATAAATGTATCAAATGTACATTTAAGATCATTGTAATGATGGCTTTATAACCGATGGGGAAATACATTTTTAAAATCCTGCCTCCTAGAGAGCAAACATCAGGCTTGTTTCCTTGAGTGTAACTGGGCTGGATGTTGTTTGCAGCTAGAAATAAAAAGTGTTTTCACAGGTTGAAACCTAAGCCAGAAGATAGAGATTACTTTTTTTTTGTCATTCATCAGACGCTGCCTTGAATTGCAGGTGAATTAACACTAAATGCACCACGGGAGCATTTTAGGTTTGGCTCACATTCGCCAAACTAAGTCAGAGTTACAACTGGAGACTGCAGCGTTAAAGTTTTCATTGTGACCAACAGGAAGGAAGAAAATCAATCTAAAAAACTTGCAGTGTGAGCTGGAATACGTTGCCAAATAAAAATATGGTGCCAACAACAACAGTAACAAAGAAGCTGTTTGATCTGCAAAGACATGTGTCTCTCTTCTTTTAACTAGTAAATAAACACAGCTGTGTTTTTTCTAAAAGAGTATAAAGAGTCTCAAAACATCATGAATATAGTCTGCATTAATAAAAGATATTAAGGGTTTAAGACACAAGAGGCTTCATTGTGTTCAAAGGGCTGAATTGTGATGACTTTTGAAAACAATTCATTTTGAAATTGAATCATCAGAAAAACCAAAAAACCATGTCATATGAGGACTTCTGTTATTTTTTGCTTTGTATCTGGTGACGACTGCATTTTCTGTCTGTCACTTTTGTTCTCAGGTCTCATAAAGAACTTAAGTTTTGTTTTTGAAAAGAAAAAAAAAATCCACTCAGACTGAACTATTAGAAATGCGCTGATTGATTGTTTCATTGGACCTGTCACATGTCTAATGAAGTGATGAAGAAAGTTCTGTGTATTTGCATAAACTCACATCTCATTTAGGTAGAGAGCACACCCGCGGCCTCACACTCTGATTTGTGGCTTCAATCATTCGACTCTATATGGCGACAACAATAAAGCAGAAGAATGTAGGGTCTCGCAGGAGGCTGTATCCTCTGACAGTATGCGGTTCCATTTAAAGGGCTTGTGCAACGTAGAGTATATCTCCCAGAGGTTCTCTTGTTAAAGAGCTTTGGCAAGTGAGAGATGCAGTGGGGGAGACGTGCAAGTAGGAAATTAATTAAAAATGCAAGAGAACATCATCAGAGTCTTTTCTCAAAGCAGGCACTGTCACGTTGTTCTCTGGTACGTGTCATATGAAGTGCTTTTTCAAATACATCACAGCTGCTCTCATTTGTTACCAGATGACCACATTCATTGTCCTCCTTTCGGATGGACATGCAGCATCTCAACAATGCCAACTTTTTTTTTGCCTGTTAAAGAACTGCATGGTACTTCTTTGGTGAGCTCCTGGATGGGTGCATACCCAGAGGAATGGAAAACTCTAAAATCTCTGTAGCTATCAGGTTGAGCATCTTCTTTTTTCTTTTAAACTTCCTAAACTGGGCTCCTGAGGAATAACCTCTTTTTTTGACAAGTGTCACTCTTTCTCATGAGTTTTTGTGTCACTTCTCAAAGGATCCAAAAATAACCCTGTTAACTCTTTTAACTTTTTTTTTCAACTGCACAGTATTTCTAAAATGATAACAGACTGTCTGATCCTACTGAACATGAATGGTGATGTTTTATTTCTGGCAATTTAGTAATAAGAACATTATGAGTTAACAAGGTATTACATTCATCAAACTAATCTAAACCCCCACTTTTGTTTGGTCTTTTTCATATAGTTAGGATAATAAACATCATCTGACACAAACATCTATTTTTTTGGTGAAGAAGACCGCCCTGAACGGGATGGATATGATTCATCACAAGAGAAAAATTAGCAATTTTCTCTAAGGGGACCAACAGACTAACAGTGTTGCAAACAGATGCTAAATGGTCAGCAACATATATTTATATGATGCATTTCTAGTTATAACCATTCAAAGCACTTTTGCAGTACATGCCACATTTACCCATTTACACACACACACACAGATGCACATATCAGGGGCAACATGGGGTTCAATATCTTAACAAATGACATTTTGGCACATGTTTGAGGAAGCCTCGAACACATGCTAAAATGCCAACCACCAACTCTCCAATTGGCAGCTAACTGCCCTCCATTCTTAGCGGCACCACTCAATGGATTGTTTCGCAGACACCGTTTAGCACCGCCTCCCGGAAATGGCACACAATGGTGTTGGGTTGTTTGGGGGCATCCAAAAGCAAAGTTATTGACGGGACAGGTTCTTAAACTTTAAAGACTGGATTGTTGCACATCGTAAAGTGATGTACCAAATTCTAATCAGAAAAGGGACAAACTCGTCTAGAACCTCTTTGCAGCTCAAATGTTGGGTTTAGTGCAATCAGAAGATGCTAAATAGAGGTAAGGTTATACAACTGTGCAATAATTTCACTATAAATATAACGTGTTAACACTGCTGGGCCAAAAAAAAAAAAAAAACGTGGCTACCTGGATTTAACTAAGGTCTATTCAACTAAATTGCTCCAGTGGCCACAGTTACTGCAGGTCAAC
>JAUBOC010000181.1:21277633-21288059 GCA_032275365.1 Anablepsoides cearensis | reverse complement strand
TCACTTTTTAAATGGAATTACTGAAATAAATCTACTTTTTCATGATATTCTAATTTTATGACCAGCACCTGTATTTAGATCTGGTGACTGTGCAGGCCATGGGAGATGTTCAACTTCACCTTCATGTTCATCAAACAAATCTTTCACCAGTCTTGCTGTGTGAATTGGTGCATTGTCATCCTGACACATGGCACCGCCTTCAGGATACAATGTTAGAACCATTGGATGAACATGGTAGCACAATAATTGGGCCAATGAATGTCATGATGTAGCAGCCCAAACCATCACTGATCCACCCCCATGCCTCACTCTGGGCATGCAACAGTCTGGGTGGTACGCTTCGTTGGGGCTTTGATGTTGGGAAAACAGTAAAGGTGGACTCATCAGAGAACAAAACGTGTTTCACATTGTCCACAGCCCAAGATTTGTGCTCCTTGCACCATTGAAACTAATGTTTGGCACGAGTGACCAAAGGTTTGGCTATAGCAGCCCGGCCCTGTATATTGACCCTGTGGAGCTCCAGATGGACAGTTCTGGTGGAAACAGGAGAGTTGAGGTGCACATTTAGCTGTGGTTTTATGTTTTTTGGATAAAGTCACCCGAACATCTTTTTCAGACAGCTTTCTCTTTCATCCACAGTTAATCCTGTTGGATGTGGTTGGTCCTTCTTGGTGGTGACATTACCCTGGATACTGTGGATCACAAAGACTTCCTGTCTTGGTCACAGATGTACCAGCAAGACGTGCACCAACAATTTGTCCTCTTTTGAACTCTAGTTTGTCACCCATTATGTTGTGTGCATTGTAATACTTTGAGTAAAACTGTGCTCTTACCCTGATAATTGAACTTTCACACTCTGCTCTTACTGGTGCCCACTACTATGCCCCATGATTGCCCACTATGAAAGCTGGGCAATCATGTACCTGTGTTAGCAAAATAACTCATAAACTAGGGAACAGATTTTACCTAATCTCTGTTAAATGTACACTTTTGTCATCAACCCAATCCAAGCTGATTACTGAATTTAATCGAAGCTAAACCTCAATGAGTTTTGCAGTCACTGAGCTAAAATTGTATGTGGCAGTTGCTGAGAGTTATCCACAACATTTACTCTGAGCACTAACAGATCATGCATTATCTTAAGTAAGCAAAGCAAGGTGGTGGGTGATGTGCATTCCTGTCCAAGACTACTTTGTTTGAAACTATGTTGGTTTTTAAACTAGACAGCTCATAGCGGTAGCATATCTGACCCCCGCATGTACGCAAAGCACAAGAACTCACCAGAACAGATTTATAATTTATTTCAGGGCTATTCAACTAAATTGCTCCGGGGGCCACAGTTACTGCAGGTCAACAGCTGAGTGGCCAAACATCCAGCAATTAAGGTCATTATGTAAATAAACCAAGTATTACAAAGATCTGTTACCTTTGAAATAGTTTATTTTGCTGTATTTAATCATGAATACAACATACAGAACCCTATAAAAGTAGTGATAATAAAACAACATCAAAAACAAAAAGAACACATTCTGCCTCCTATTTGACACAAATATTATTTTGACATCTCTGACTTGCAACATTTTTAAACCAATTTTATTTTCACTTTCATAGTTTTATCTTCAACTGCTTGTAATTTTAACTGTCTTGAGTTTGCATAGAAATGGATTTTACCAGCTTCTAGCCAAAAAATTTGATGTTTCTGTAGACACCAAACATGTTTATGTTTAACTAAAAGAACTTAGTAATAGTAATTAATGTAGAAAGCCGGGGTTTTGAGCCTAAGACATGAATGAACCAATTAAGTGGCCAAACTTTGGGGCCGCCAGTTGAATAGCCCTGGTCTATGATGTGGGGTTGCTGCAGTTGGTCAGGCCTAGGTTCAGCAACAATAGCCTCTTTTACAAGAAATATCAGCGATCATGCCGCCAAGCCCTGCCCGGCTAAATGCCGGTCCGTTCATTCATAAAACAAAAAATAAGCCGGCCACATCCCGCCCTCAATGAAGCATTCACAAATCGTTTTACGGAGCAGATAAGAGGCATGGAAAAAAACCCCCAGCTGCGATTACGTATTGCTTATGTATTTAACGTGGGAGTCCGCATCTACCTGTGTTCCCGGTGCATGGCTCATCAGCGTGGCTTGCACCGTTTTCCTCGGTGAGGGTGATGGTGGATGAGGTGGAGGGGAATAGAGATGCTGCTCTCTCCTCCAAGTTGCTGATGAGAGCGGTGGGATGTGCTGAATGACTCTTCCCCCATATTGCGTTGCACAATTTGAAATATGTCCAGTCCATCCTCCCGCGCCCACTTTTTCAGATTTTTAAGCTTTGAAGTGACTTGATTTTTGTCACGCTGAATCCACGCTCCTGCATAAGGCAGGCCCTGTGAAGTTCTTATTTATCTCCTCCTCAATTCGCAAGGACAGGGGCACGCGGGTCTCGGCATCACCCCAGTTTGCCATGGTCCACAACGCAGCGAAAACAAACAAGTGCGCAAGCAGAAAAAGTCAGGTGCGGTTCGACTTTGTTTAAAACATTAAATAGCGCGGTACAGTGGGCTCGGGGAGAGTGCGTCATCATTCCTCGCAATATTCAAATCATCAGCTGGAGCCGCAAACACATTCCGCCTCTGTTCAGAAGTGGGCAGAGCCTGTTACTACCAAGCTTCGCGGCTCAGGGGCGGGAAGATCTGTTTCGCCTTTCTGCAAATGTGATTTTTTCTGAATGCTCCATGGAGAACAGATAGGCCCGGAACAACGCGTTTTGTAAAAGAGGCTTGTATGTGCTCAAAAAATGTCAGCCGACTACCTGAATTTACTGAATGACCTGGTTATCAATGAAATGTTTCTTCCCCGATGGTACGACCATATTCCAAGATGACAACACCAGGATTCATCAGGCTCTACTAGACTTAGCAATCAAATATGCTACAATCTTATGTTTTCACTATTTAATATAGTCTAACTTATTTTCATGTAGCTGTGATCATTGTTGCACATAATACATATGTATTATATGGCACAGCAACCTCATTCAGTTCACACACCGGCATCGAGTGCCCCCCAAACTGGACCATGATGCTTTGAGGTAGGCATGGATGGCAATATCTGCAAAATAATCTATACTTTGCAAAATCAAAACAACAAACCTGAAAATGATCACCAAAACCTACTCACCATCTCATTATCATTTAGAACACAAGGTAAATAAGCTTATAATGTGCCTTTTAGGGAATAGTAGCATGACAACAGTTGTACAACCAGAACACTTGAGTGTGGTTCTTGTTGGAGCTCAGAATGTTGTTAATAGATGATCAGTCCCTGTTGGATCTCATGCCAGGATGTGGCTCTGTCCAGGTAAACGTGCTAAAAAATCTAAACAGACTGAAGTATGATTGAATTTGTTTAGCTGGAAGCAGAGGTTATATGACGGCTCGGCAGAAATAATTGACTTTGAAGCAGGCGTTTTTTGAGGTCAGTCAGCAACGTGCCAACTAACAACAAAGAACACAAACAACTGGGCATGGGTGATGAGCGGCAGATCAACTGAGCTGCTCTTTTTCTTATTGCAGAACATTCACATCAGCTGGTGTCAACAATAAATGCTTAAGCTGGAAGTAATGTAAAAATGAGCTCTTTACTAACTATAACCCGAGTAACCATCAGCTGTCTATATCACTTTCTTACTTTTAATCTTCATCCTGACTCAATCGCAGTCATTTCAAGTCGTTCAGTCTTTCATTGGCTGATAACTTAAGGCCCTCACATGTGCCACCCAAGCTGCCAAAGTTCACTCTCATTATCACAGTTGTGTGACGAAAATTGCGTCACTCTGTTTGCAACTTCATGATATTCACCCCTTCTTGTCACAACCCAAACGTAGAACTTTTCAACCCCCTCTTGGTCAGAAGTCTGTGGGCGTGCTTCAACTTCCTGCTTCTAAAATCCTTCTGTTGTACCCAGAAGCAGACATTTATAAAGATAATGAAATGGCCATAAACTCATGGAGGGAAATAAAAACAGATGTTGTGGGGAATCTGTCTAAATAAAACGGTGGCACTTTAACTGGAACACATGACAAATATGGAAGGTTTCGTTTTTTTTCACCTTAGTATAGAAACCCCGTGCACCACATGACCACCTAACTGAAGGTTATGTTGATGATAGTGTGGTGATAATTTGTGAAGAAACAAATCAATAATTAAACTTTACCAAGCTGATAATGTATCCCCGTAAATCAGAGCTTTCCAAATATAGGTTTAGGATCCCAATGTAGGTATTTAAACACCAAATGTCTTAATATGTCTTAAAATGTCTTAACTTTAAAAACACTTGTCAATAAAATATATCCTTACATTGTTTAAATCAATAAAAACAGTCATAAATAAAATGAAGATTGATATTCTTTGTTAAATCAATATTTGTTTACTTCAAACTGCAAAGCATCATGAATTTATGTGATTTTTGTGATTCTAAAGTTGAAAAGATGTTCCTCTCAGATATGAAATATTGTGGTTTGGTAGAAATAATATATAAAACACACCTGATCATTATAATAAAACATGTGTAACAAAACCTCATTTGTTCTGCTTTAGAAAAACATCAAATCTCCACAATCAGAGTTCAAACTTTTTGGTAAATATAACATTTTAGATGCATTTTAGATTTTTTTTAACCTTTTTGAAGAGTTTGATTCCATTGAACACTGCATGAAATTTAATTAATCACACTAAAATCCTATTAAAAATGACAAAGTCAGGTCAGAATATTAACAAGAGAAACTGACAGACTGGGAGAGAATCGTTTCCTCTTCCCCTCTCAACAACACTTCGAATTTGATCAGCATAAACGTGATGAACAACAAGCTCAGCCCTGACCTCAGAGATTAACTTTTAATATTTTATCAACTCTGCTGAAAGACGTAGAGGGCAGTAAGGAGAAGGATCAGCCAGCGACGTGTCACTCGCTGAAAATTAAGCCCGTGGTCACGCAGCATCACTTTGCTGCGCGCTTTTTGTTGTCGGCATCCGAACGCAAACAGTGTGAAAAAGCTCACATAACCACGCAGAAACAGAGTAGGAGGCTGGTTGTAACTGTATTCCTAAATCTAATCCTCATGGATTTTTTTCTCCCCATCCTTTTTCTTGCGTATGTAAGCCTCACAGAACACAAAATCAGAGACTTCATTGCTAGGCAACTAGTCTCTGCACAGAGATGGGGAGGGTGTTCTGTGTTTACTGTCAGAGATCTGTTGCTAGTGGGAGTGAAGTCTCTCCAAAAGAGAACAGATAACAGCAGATAGCAGTCATCTGTGCAGACTTTAAAACAATTCCAAGTAATTGCTCTTTCCCGCAGGAACATGTATGACTCGCTCCTATTAGAGGCCTGTCGTGGCTCGTATCGTTTAGCGGCAGCTCCGAACGTGGCACAATAAAGTTTCACGGTGAGAGACGGCCTCCGGATTACCGCGCTGTACATTTACAGGGCAGAGTACAGAAGGAGAGGAAGCTCTCTGGAGAATGGGGAACGATGAGGTAATCATTCACCCTGATCTGAATTAATAAGGCCTCATTAGGCAGTCAGAGACACACTGCCGCGTTGAAAAGAACCACAGCGTGGATCTACCCATCAGCTTTTCTGTTCAGTTTTGGCTTCATGCAGCCCACTGGTGCACAGTGTGTTCATTAGAGAGCCTCCATGCCTCATTCTTACTTCTGCTGATCTCAGATGTATGAGAATTATACAGCATGTCGACACAAAGAAAAACCTTGCGTAAAATGCTTTGACATAGAATAAAACATGCCTCTTTTTAAGGGAGTTATGGATCAAGGTAATAACATTTTATTTAGTATTCTTCGTTTATTCTCTGCAACTTTTCACTTGCTGCAAGGTCCTAATTTTGACTCGGCTGAAAGGAATCGTTTTAAGTCACTCTCAGGAGACTCGAAGCTCCCAAATGTCACAAAGGCAAGTTGTGAAAATGTTCTTGCTTCAGCTGCTAACAGACCTTCTCTATGAAGCTAAAAGTGAAAACACAACCATGGAAAGTAAAATTTAAAATAGACCGATTAAATAGCCAAAGACTTTGCCACAATCTAGATTTCATTTGGCAGAATAAACATGTTGCACCAGGGATAAAGCCTTTGTCTTCCTACCAGTCAGGTTTTGAAATTCAATAGATTGTAGTGGCAGATCTCTGAGGATGGCAGAGAGAATTGTTTTATGGAGTGGAAGCCAGTGGTTTTTAGTTTTATTCCCAGGGAGTGCTTGCCCAAGCACACTGAAGGGCACTTTGGTTCACAAAGCACCCCACCTCACCTCACTATAATTGGATGTGACAGGTAGACAGAAAAAAAATAAATAATAAAAAAACAATATATAAAACACAACAAAGACACAATACTGAAATTACTGACATGAAAACCTTTGCCCTACCTTTTTTCCTCCCAACCCATTTTACAGACGCAGCAATCGCAAATTCACGTTTTATTTTCCTCATATAACTTAAAAACAGCAAAATCAGAAGCAGGTATTAAGAGATTTCACAGAAGAGGCAAATAGGGACTATGACATAAAAAAATATTTAACAAGTTCACTTTTCTCTGCAGAACGAGAGAAACTTTGGGGTAAATTATTGACGACTTCCTCATTAACCTACTTTTGCTGTTTAGACAGAATTAGCCACAACTAAGAATAAAAAAAGAAATTAGGGCCAGACACTTGGAGACGTGACTGACATGAAGACATTGTGCTCTGACTTCATTTTGTGTTGATCTGTTCCATGAATGGAAAAAAAATAATCCCAAACATTACCGATGTCTCCGGCACAGCTACTTAACTTGCTGTTGTAACTATTTTTTTTTTTTTTTTGTAAAATAACAAACTAAGTGCCTGCATTTTTGATTTGATGTTCTGCTCTGTGAAATGAAGCCAGAGTCCCCAGAGGACAGGTCATTTACAGGAGAGAGACACACTGTCTGTTAGGGTGAGGTTTGTGGCACTCGACAGACAGAAAAGAGAGGGAAAAACTCAGCCACAGAGGGAAAACATCAAAATGAATTTTAAGAATGAACAACAGCTCAGCTGATGCCAAGAATTCAAAACTGAAGCACAAAGAAGCCTGTGGACAAATGAGAAACAGAAAGAAAATAAATCGCTTTACAATTGATACTTCTGCTTTAAAGGACGTATCATGCAAAATCCACATTTTTTTAGACATTACATTTTGTTGTGTACTTGGAGTCTCTAACAGTGCAGAAAATTGAATTCACTCTCTCCTACATAAGGTCTGGACTAACCAACTAGAATTTCATCATCTTCATTCTCCTCTGGCTCTGGGTCAGACTCTGGCTCCAACATGTGAGGCTGGATGGACAAGTCTTCCTTTGTCTACATCTTTTAATTCATTTGTAAATCAAAAGTTTCCACACTGCTGTATAGTCGTAAAGCCCTCTATCAAACTAGAATGGACTGGTCTGGAAGCTGGAGGGGGGCGGAGCTTGAAGAGACAGCCTCATAACGAGTTGATCTGAGACACACCTCAGAAAAACATTGAAAGAGGGGTGGAGTTACAAAAGAGAGGAATTCAGACCAAAGCATTGCAGTTCCACTTTAGACCCCAACTGAATGATTTAAAGGTGAAAAAGAATGATTTAAAAGCATCATATGTATCCTTTAATGCTTCTTGTGCACATTTCACCTTTTTGAATAGGCTGCAAGGCTAACAGTCAGTTAGCTTAGATAAGCAGAAAAGTTACTGTAAAAGTTAAGAAACAAAGGGTCCAGGAGGATATCTTGGGTTTTACTGTAAAATATCGTGAGCCTACAAAATGTTTGTCACCTTTGTGCAAATAAATAAGCACATTTTTAAAGCTGAACCCTAAAAGGAGTAGACAATCTATAAATACTTTAAAGAATAAGTTTTAGATTTGCACCCAGGGGGAATATCTTGAAAGTACCTTTTGAGAAACAGCCAAACTACCCGAGTCTGTATTGGTTTCGTTTTTCAAAATTAGTTATTTATCTCTAAGAACTTGTTTCTGAGCAAAGTTTTTCAGGACCGCCGTATAGAGGTTACAGCAGTTTATCAGTAAAATGAGGAAAAACATAAAAAAATAAAATAAAACTCACAATAACAAGAAGGAAAAGAAAGCCATCATCTGAAATAGGTTCCCTCTTATTGTCTCAAACTGTTAAAATATGAGCCAGTATTGTGTGTGACAGCAGTTCATAAACATTTATCTTATTCAATGAAAAAAGTTCTTTTGTTAGTCTGACTCTTATTAGAGCTCAGCTGTGGAGGGGAAAAAAATGATGCAACATTTTTTGAATAACCGCTTCTATATTTCTTGACATAACTTTGAGCAAAGAGAGAACACAAGTGTACCTAATTGCTCTTCCTGCAGCTATTCTCTTCTCGAGACCACATTTGTAATATACTTATAAAAAATATACTGCATTAGGCATAAAAAAGCAACTTCAGCTCTCTAGTAGGCAACCTGAAGGACTCTCAGAGGGTTATCTTCCAGCAGACAGGCTGGGACAATAATGAGAGGAGGAGTCACAATGTACACTTTTCTTTACCTTGTTTGTTCTTTAAGGTTTTATTTTTCTTGGATAGTTCAGAGCACATAGGGAAAATAGCATGCTTAATGTCAAATTTATGCACATTTTAAAGGGACAAATAAAAACAAAGTTAAACACACACACACAAAGTACACACATAACTTACAGAGGGAAGTGAGAAGCAGTTATATAGAAGCCAGACTCCAAGTATTTGTTCATTTTAAACAAACTGAGTTTTAGTCAAATATTTTTTTAGTGTTAATGAGTCCAGAGTAGATCACGAGAGGTAAACTAATATTGTTTTCTTTATAGTTTTTTAACAATTGCTTACTCATTGCTCACCAACCCATACATGCAAAATTATAAGCACATTAATTTGCAAAACACATTTATCTCCTGTAGAAACTCTGTGTATCATAATGTAACGTCTTTGCGCTGCTTTTCAGATGATTACAGAAAACTGGAACATATTTTAATCTGACCTTAACGACCAACATGATTTTGATATTAAGTAAATTATATTTGCTGCTAGAGCTGTTGCCTTTCAGCAAGAAGGTTGCTGGATCAAATCCCGGCTGGAGATATTTTGGGGTCGAGTTTGCATGTTCTCTCCATGCATGAGTTTTTTTTTTCTTTCCAGGTACTCTGGTTTCCTCCCAGGCACCAAAAACATGAATGTTATGTCAATTGTCAAGTCTAAAAATCCTAGATGTGTGAGAGAATTAATGGTTGTTTGCCTCATTTGTCTTTATGTGTGTCCTTGTGATGGACTTGTGACCTGTCCGGGATAAACCCCCACCCCTTGCACAGTGACTTCTGAATATGGACACCATTGACCCTGAAAGGAAGAAGCAGGTAAAAGATAATAGACGGATGGACGGTTCTGCTTTGTGAATATGTTTTTGTATTTTTTCTGTATATCTCACAAGAATCAAAAGGAAATAAGAGGAGCTGTAAGTATTTTGAGTTTAGTATATCAGCTGTGAATGGGTAATAGACTGGTTCCATGATTTGAATAATGTATGTTAGATATTCAGTTTAAGTATCGATGGAAATGAACTTCCTGGGTGAGGAGCTCAGAGTAGAGCTGCTGCTCCTCCACATCGAAAGGAGTCGCTTGAGGTGGTTCATCTGATTAGGATGCCTCCTGGTCGCCTCCCCTTTGAGGTGTTCCAGGCACGTCCCACTGGAAGGAGGCCCCAGGGAAGACCCAGGGCTCACTGGTGGGATTATGTATCCTCTCTGGTCTGGGAACGCTTTGGGGTCCCCCAGGATGAGCTGGAAAGTCTTTGGCGAGACGGATGTCTGTGTTTCTCTCCTGAACCTGTTGCCTCCAAGACCCAAACATGGATAAGCGGTAGAAGATGGAGATGTTTAATATTACAATAGGTTTATTAATTTAGAGTTTTGGTATTTTTTGCAAAATTGTTTTGAGTAAGATCCAGTGGCGGCTGGTCAATAGGGGGCGCTAGGGTGCCGCCCCACCACTATTTTTGGTACACAAAAAAATAACTAAATAAAATGTTATAAATGTTTCGAAAAATATCGTAGATATGTTTTCTGATAAGTAAAATAGATAATTTAGAGTTATTGATGTGTAAACTTCTATTTTACTCAAGTTTTTTCGTGTTGAGTCACTTCCGGGTCACAAGCTGTTCGGCGCCCCAGAGTCTCATAGACAAGCCATTGTAGGATTTTGGACATGCGCAGTAAGTCTTCAATGTTAAAGAATAGGGTTGCCTTGGGCACAGCTCGTCACCGCCCCGCAGCTGACCTCACACAACCGATAGTGGGTTACAGTACGTAAACAACGCTTTTCAAGCATCAGGATCTGATCCAGCATGGATTAAAACAGGTAAGAGAA
>JAUBOC010000181.1:21229958-21240971 GCA_032275365.1 Anablepsoides cearensis | reverse complement strand
TGGTATAGTCCGCTTCCTGCTTTTGGAGCGGTTTCTGGTCCGCTTAGCGTTCACACTGCAATCGAACCGCACCAGAGGTCGTTTCAATCGAACCGAGACCAAGGTTTTCAGGCGGACCAGAGTTCGCTTTTTTGGTCCAAATCAGAGTTCGATTACACATTCACACCATCCCAAATGAACCGGACTTTCCAGGCAAACGAACTAGAATTTGATTAAAACGGACTAACTATCGTAGGTGTGAATGCAGCCATAGAAACAGGGTCTTCCTTGTTGAAGCTATAAGCAGGATTCAATGAAACTGAAGGCCATTTCCTAAAAGCTTGGCACTAGCAGAGTGTTCGCCTTTTGATCCCTTAAGTAATTCCTTACATTTCTAAAAGCAGCCAAGTGGTATATTCATCCTCTCTTTTAATAAGCACGCTGCAGATATTATTCCCTTTCGAATATTGCTCTCAGGCTGCTTGACCTGCACGGAGTGATGCTGTGGTGCTCAGTCACAGGGTGAGTGGTAATGAGCAAATTTAATCACAGCTTTCTGCCTCGTGCAAAAAAAAAAAAAAAACATGTGAAAGAAACTTAAAAATGAGCTGGGGCCCTGAAGGAGGCATGACTTTGGTGCAATATCACTTAAGGGAAGAGAAAATATATTTTTTTTTCCACTGGCCTTCGAATGCTTTGTTGGCACTAAGCGTAACTAAATCAACTTTCCCAGTACGTCATAATCCCAGAACAAGCTGCTGAGATGTGTCACGGTAACGTGCACTGTTACTGCACCATATAGTGCGAGCTCCGACAGCAACGATCAGCAGGTTATAAAGGTTTGGAGAATTTCCTTTTTGTTATTGCTCTTAGCTTTTCGCAATAGCTTGAACTTCTTCATCTAATCTTTTCTGCTGCTCTTGGGTCAAACTCAGGCCTCACGGGTCATTTTAACCCAAAAGCAGCAGGAAGTCAGACCTCCGGTTTATTACCAACTTTTCTCTTGCCGTGCTGTTTTTAATTTGTTTCTGTGGATGAAAATGGCCTCGAGAAAGATTCAGAGTACAAACAGACAACTTTATTATCATTCTATATACATATTTTTTTTTCTTATCTCAATTAGAATAGTTCGAAATGAGGAACTAATTATTCATGTCGAGGCATCACCGAGAAAGAAAAACAGGTTTGGCTTTTAATTGGTTTCAGAGTCCGCAAATGTGGAAATCAAACTTACCCGTCAATACGGAGAACATTAACATGATGCAAGCTCTTCTAATCGCACCCATGAGCGGAAAACTATTATACTGATGGTGTATTTATGATTTGCACCTGCACAGAACAGTATTAGGGAAATGAACTGATGAGATTGGATGTCTGCAATGGGTAAACGGAAAGGTGAAAGAAGAGAAAATAAAAAATTTAATCACTACCTAAAAAGGTCATATATAAACCTAATGCTCATTTCTTGATAATGTCTTTTTTTAAAGTGCAGTAAATATTCAGAATAATCAGCTTGTTTACAAACTTTGTAAAATGATTTATCTTGTTGAACTGCATTTTAGCTAAGTTTTGCTCACAAATGTATATTCACAAATATAATATATTATCAAAATTAGGTAACGAAGGTCCCTTTAAATCTCCATTCATCAATGTGGGAAGCTGATGCTTACGGTATCTTCAGCTGTTTTTTGGGCCAGAGACTGGGAGATCCTGGGCAGGTTGCCCGTTCTACACAGGACTGCAGTGAACAAAAATATGTAAAGAAAAAAAAAAAAAAGAAAGACGCTCAAACATTCTTTCACTCTGTGACATCAATCTTTGTAATAAATAATGCATTTTTGGAAAGATAACAATAATATATTGAAAATAAATCACACCATTGAGATAAACAGTTGAGATATTTGCATTTGAAGTAATAGGAAGTGATGACAAAGGGGAATGTCCGAACATAAACACTTGCTACAACGACTAACAACACAGACAGAAGAGAATAAACAGTTTTTTTTGGATTATTTTGGGTCACTATCAAATAAATTAAAGAAATGACAAAGAGTCAGAGTTCAAATAATATTGTTTCAACCCTGGAGTCCCATTTTTTAAAACACTCCCCTTTGATGTCACTTCCTGTTTCACTTTAGCTGAGCCAAATTAAAAAGAAAACATGCCAGTTATGTGATAAAATGGATAAAATCCAGTGTATTTTGTTTCTAAGACCTAAGTTTGTTAAATAAAAAATGTTTTCTTTGACTTTTTGTATTTGAAGTATGTCACAGGCCCTTTAAAGTAGCCAGTTACGCTAACATCCAAGTGCTTGGTCTTTGATAAAAAGGAAGACTTGAAGAAGACCCTTCCATGCTTTAGAAGAGGAAGTCCGCACAAAAAGGCCAAGTTGAAACCCCCATCTTCCACTTTTCAACAGTTTTGCAAAAACAAAAATCATAAAATCAATTATATATCACTGAAGCATGCATATTGTGTGTATTTGAAGAGTAAACGATTGCCATAATTATGTATGTTATGTAATTACTTTAAGTAGTCAAAAAGAAATAATTGTACTGTCATTCACTTTTCTATAAAGGTAAATAAAGAAAAGAATCAGAGACCTTATCAAACCTCATAAATGTGCGATCCGCAACAAAGAAACACTAATTACAAAATCAGTTGCTCATCTAATCATTCTAACTGCTTGATACAAATCTTGTAGTTAGGAGTAATTTTTTCAGTAATTGCAAGCTGAGGAATATTCCGTCATTTACTTCAAGCTTTTGAGTTTTTTCTTCTTTTTAGATGAAATGAAATCACAAAGCATGAAAGGTTCTATTATAAACTAATAATTTGAATTTAATGTAGGGTCAATTTGATGAAATATGTTTGCTGTTGTATTATACGTGCAGATCTATGAAGAAACTAAAAATACTACTTTGCTTTAAGTCATTGTATAGCTGAGTTATAAACAAGCGGCTGTGGTGCTTTTTTGTTAATTGGACCCTAAATCAAAGGCCTTACAGTGAATAAAACTACAAATCTAGAGGGTTGGATAAGTAAAATGAATCCACAGCTAAGGATATATGGGCATCATAAACGCGACAGAGAACAGCGAGGCCAAAGCCAATTTGAATGATGGGAGTAACATGAAAACAGGAAGTCTAAGATGGAGCAGTTCACACTTATTCTGCTGCAGAGTGTTGTATTTCAACATGATTTTCCCTCTTTCTCCTTTCAGCCTATTAGCATACTTGCATACATTTTGAGAAAATAAAATTGAAGCCAGTGGCAGACAATAAATTTTGTTGTGAAAAATTAATTTTACAATTAATATGTGGGCCTTCTTTGCATGCTGAGTCTGACTCCTATGTCACTAAATACAACTGGCACTAATGCAGTTTGATCAATACCATTCAAGCATTTTGGAAGCTATGATGAAATCAGATTATATTAAATGACCAAGTGGCCAGTCAATGAGCTTTTGACATCTAATAAGTTAATTAAAAATCCAAAATAAATGGGTCCAATTTTCACTTTTTCAACACAAAAGGCCCACCAAGCAAAATGATTACAAATCTTGGATTATCGGTTTGCAACATTTTGTGACAAAAAGAAGCAGTTCTGTCAGTAACAACAGCTTTATAATGTTTCAGATGGATGTAATTGTTAAAAGGAGTTAAATCTTTCTGAGGAGGCAGTGTTGGCTTGGCTCAGTTTATTAAAAAAAAAAAAAAAAAAAGGTCCACACTGCCAAGGCTTCTGAGTCATAGTCATATGCTAGATTTTTATTATTTCTTTTAAAGATTGTCTTCTTTTTATTTTATTTTTTCCTTCCTGACGCTAAAACTAAATGTATAAAATAGTGCTTCTGCAAGGCTTGAAAAAGTTTAAATTATATGGTTTTAACAAACAAGGTGGACATTATAATGACCTTTTAGTTGTGCTTTCATTAGAGCAAGCGTAACAAATGGCTACCCATCTAAATAACTTTTTTTTCCTCTCTGTCAGACTGTGATTAAGTGATTAATCATTGTCCAGGTTTCTGGAAATGTACCAGATTGCCAGTAAAAATAAGACTTTTGTACAAATGTGAGACCATGGCATCATCTTGTATTGTTGTGTTTAAAACCTGAAAAAAAGCTGTGATTTTTATAAACTAAACATTTCAACAATCTTGTTTTTTGTCGAGTGACAACTATTTAATATTTCTGCAAATCCTGGGACTTATTTTTATCAAATGGTGCCATGATTTTTGGAAGATGACATTTCTGAACTGTCTTTGTGGGACAGACTTCGAGAGCATTTGTTGATCATTTTCAGCTTTTTAAAATATAGTGGCAATGATTAACTTTTACACCAACATATTGATATCATTATTAATATCAATTTTTAATTGCAAACTTTATATTTTTGTGTGATTTTGTCTTTACAGAAAAAAATGCAATGTGCTGAAATGACCTCATAGCTGGTGAGCTCAGTGTGAACTGAACTATCCAAACTTTCAGAAACACTCTCCTCAGATTTTCTCACTTTCTTGTCTTTTGCATCAGAAAAAAAAACATTCAGACAAATGTAAAGTAAATCAGTTTATGCAGCCAAACAAAACTAGAGTGAGCCTTTGAGTTTGTGCACGGTTTGAAATGGCTGTTCAGCTGCACCCTTTGCTTGGTTGTTAATTCTGTTGTGCATAAAGAAATGCAATTCAAATGATGTATAGCAGCTCTGTCAACCATGTATGTTTAAAATCAGCATGTTGTCAAATGCAATTAAAAGCTCGTAAAGTAACACGGTCATTGCAGCTCTGCCTCATGTGTTCCAGGTATTAGGAAACAAAACCATGCTAATGCGCTCACTTTTGACGAGGAAGGAATACACTGTCAACACGGTGCCGGCTGAACTGCTTTTCACTCTCTGCTTTATCAGGAACAATAACTGCCTTGACACAGTGATGTGAATATGCGTTGCCATGGTTACACGAGGTTGCTTAATAAATGCTTGCTATACATCCTTTATCAGGATCTGGGCTTTCATTCCGTCTTATGCTCAACATTCAGAGAATCAACAGTGGCTCCGTGTTTATTCGGAAATAACATCCATACGCCCACACCAGCAGAGGATTGTCAGCTTCGCCGTCTGACTCAGAACGAAGCAGCAAGCTGAGAGTTTTACTCAGGTAATTTCTCCCTGGTTTCATCAGTTCACACGGGACGTTTGAGAGCCGTTATGGGTGGAGAATCCAAAAGTTGTGTTTAGGAGTCGCGCTGCTTCAACATATTTTTACCCAGGAAAGGAAAAATTAGCAGTCCAAAAAGTTACTCAAGAAAGAATAAAAAAGTGTTTTGTAAAAGGGCTACCTGAGTACTGAGTAACTGATTTTAACTATTGATTTAATATTTTAAAATGATGTCATCAGACTGACAAAAAATAGGAAGGTATTGTCGTAATTCTTGTTTTATGGTTCTTTTTGTCAGAATCTTTCAGACCTTTTCTTTGTTCTTGTGTTTTATTTTCTCATTTCCTGTTAGTTTTCCCTGTTTCCTGTGTCATGTTATCCTCAGTCAGCTTCCAGCCTGCCACGCTCACCTGTCCATAGTCTGTAATTACCCAGGTGCTTCCACTCGCCAATCATCCTCAGTTGTTTTTAACCGGTCTCATGTCTCCATTGCAACAGTGGATCGTTGTCTGATTTCCTGCTCCAAGCCTTGTTTTCCTCCATGTTTTTTCATCATTATTTTCATCATAGTCTTTTGCTTCCATGTCAGCTTGTTCTTTTGTTATTTAATAAACCAGTTTTTACTTTCAAGCCATCGTGTCTGCCTGCATTTTGCTTTCCACCTTACCACAAATCCTGACAGTTATGTGCAAATTCTGGTGTTTTTAAAGACTATGATAAAATAAATTAATATAAATATGTAACATACTAAAAAAAAAAAAAACAAATTCAAGCAGAAGAAACACTTTTCCAAGTCAATTTTTTCTCATTATGAATTTAATACAGTATTACCCATCTAGTATTTTTGGTCTTCCTTTTCCATTTTAATTAGAGATATTAAAGTTTTTTTTATTACAGTAGCACCAGCGGATATCTAGCAAAATTAGGCTGACACAAAACTGCAATATGAAAATTTAAATTTGGGGAAGCGACCACATTACGTCCTGCACACTGGCTTGCTCTTTAAAAGAAGCAGTTAAATGAGAACAGTCCACAAACCTCTATGGAATGACCTGTAAAACATAAAGAATATTGATTATTCATTCATGCATAGCATATACTGATCACTTTCATGTTAGTAGCATGAAAGGGCTGCTAAAACATATGTCAATGTTTTATACAGTCTATAAGAATTTTTAAATCTATATCCCATTTTTCCCCCAAACACCATGTAACTCAGATTTTTGCACTACTGTTACATTAAACCCAACTTTTATGTTTTTCCTACACCTGACTCTTCCTGAGGTTGCTCTGATGCTCATGTTGATAAAATATTAAACCCTTATGTGCTCATAATTAACCACAAATGTAGTGCTCTGAACACTCAGAAAGCTGTTTTCATGAGGAGTAACTAAAACAATTTGTGATTCAATAAACATCCTGGTTTGATGCAATATCTGCCCATCAACAAAAATTATGTGACTGCTGAAAATGAAAGTTAGGAAATTTGAAGATTTCGTTTTTTTTTTTTTAACTCATTTGAATTTCATTCATAATTTAGCATGTCCAATTTTTAATTTCCCATAATAAAAAAATGACCACAGCTCATTAGCGGGTGCAAATCAAATTTCCTTGCTGTCAAATCAGACTTGTATCAATTTAGCTTGTCATGCATCTGATTCTAAACGCTACTATGAGCAATTTAGGCAAAAATAATTTACACTTGTCGTCAAGCACCTTTGAGAGGTTAAACTTTACTATATTTGCAATAAATACCAGGGACAAAAAATATTATGTCTGCATGTTATAAAACGGGAACATATTGATGTTTTTCCTTTTTTCGTGATTGACTGTCAAACAAAACCAGAATCATTCGCGGCAGCTGACATGTTTATTGTTGCTTTGTTTTAGGGTGAATCCACGGGTTCACAATTCATTCATAAAGTACGTGTCTGTGTCTTGTCACTTGCCTCTAAATTTAGGCTCGGTGCAGCTGCGTAATTTAAACAAATGGTGCGAGGCGCCATCCATTGAGCATCATGGGGGCTTGAAAAGTCGTGTTTTTACTCCAATATTTCATTTTTCCACCCCGATCAGTCAACCCTCCCACTGTGGGAGGAACAGTGAGTGAAGAAATTGAAGGTAAAGGCTGTAAGATGTAAGAATCCCCACAACACTTCCTGATTTATTTTATTTGCTCTCCCTCAACTCTTTTCTCTCGTCCCCCTCCTCTTTCTCCTTTCCTGCTCACTCACTCGCCCTCTCTCGATGTCTTTCTCGTTCTCCCTTCACAATTATCTCTTATAGCCTGTGAGGTGATTAATGGGTTTCATTTGACGTCCTCTCTTACCCTTCGCAGAGCACCAACAAATAAAACCAGGGCCCAATGCACAAATTGTCCCTCAGAAGAGCAGTAAAACTGGGGAAAATACGGGGGCTGCGAAGACAATGAAACACCGAGATTTGGCCTTTGGAAAGAACAACATTTGCGGAGGAACGGCCTGGAACGATTTCCTCTGTAGCCTCCCTCCCAAGAGAAATCCCCCTGCTGCTAATCTACAGTTATTGCTATTGCCAACAGCGATCTCCAAATTAAAGAAGGGAGAGGGATAAAAACACTTAGACCTTATCCTCGCTTTACTACTTGTTGTTACAAACACTCTACTTTGTGTTTTGGGGCAACCTCGCCTGAAGCCTTCTTTCCACATAGTAAGATTTTCAAATCAGAAAAATATAAACGTCAGTAGTAAAAGTATTTTGTTACTCATGGGTAGAGGTTGCACCACACTCAAAAAACAGATGTAGTGGGTTTAATTTAAAAATATGTTAATTGTTTCTACTCACCTGGATTGAGTAAAGGTAACACATTTATTTTACATTTAAATGTAAAGTAAATGTGTTACTTTTACTCAGTTCAGTTGTTTGAAAAAAGTTGGTTGAGTTTTTTTTATTAAATCCAATATATCTGTTTTGATATTTTCACTGTCTACACAAAACAATCCTGTCATAGTCTATTTTTTTTACCTGCCACCTCATTTTTTAAAATTTGTAATAGTTAAACGATAGCATTTATTTTCATTTGTTTTAATTAATATCCAGTCTGAACAAGCTGAAAAGATAATCCCCATCAACCAGATGAACACAATGAATATCATAATTTTCTACCAAGTAGTCGCAATCTGGATGGCCTTGAGATTTTTCAACAACTCCCCCCAAAAATCAAAAAACGGTCAAATATGGAAAATATTTGGTAAACGTAATCCAAAAAACGTTATGCAAGTCAAGATGCTCACCTTCAGTCTGATCTCATTTACTTTCAGCTCCTGGTAATTTAGGTGCAGCTTTGTATTTTAGAAATCGGGTTTCCAGTTGGCCTCAAAGCTCCTAATTACTAAACCTGCTGGATTGTTTCTGCTTCAGCATTCTGTGCAGAATAGGTGGCAGGTTTAAATAAAATAGTTGGTCTTGCTGCAACTTTTACTGTTTTTTAATGACTTTGCTGTTTTATTTTCCTGCAGTGGTGTTGGTGTCTGTCTGGTCTGGCAGCAGCCTGCCAAGACAAGAGAGCACCAAACTGAAAGAGAAATTCTGACGAAGCAAGGAAAGCTCCATCTAGACAGAGATGGGAACTGTGCAGCATAAGCCTTCTTTTGGAATTCAACAGTTTGTCTGTCATTACTGTCTTTAGCCCTCCGACCTCGATCTTGCTCTGATGTTTAAAGCACCAGAAAATGAAACATCAGTCTTAGTTTTCTGATATCTGATTCAAATTGTAAGGATTTGGGTCCAGTTTTTAGTTTTGTTACTATCTCAGTGTTAAAAAAAACACTTTTACTTTTGACTACTTTTTTTTTTATTCTGATATTAAACACTGTGACTTAATCCTGCTTAGGAGCTTTACATGTTTTAATGCATTTTTATACCAAATCATTTAATTGTAATTAGGACAACAGAAAGACTGGATCTTATTTGTATTTTTTAATTTTAGGTCCCTTCATCTTTTTCACATTGATCCATATGTCTGACTGATAAACAGATTCTAACAGCTTAAAACGATACATTTAACTTTATTTCCATGTTAATCTTTCAGGTTGGAAAGAGTTACCATAAAAATATCTGATTAATGTCATTGCCATATTTCCATTGATAGTTTTAAATACATTTACTGGATAATAATTTCAGGCATTTTTGACACCCTCATACATTCTTGCTCATGTTAATTTACTTTACTGCTTTTTTTAATCACACTGAACTGACAAAAAAAATGAACTGTTTATTCAAAATGTTTTATGCATCATCATCAACCGTAAATAATTCACATTCTAAGTATGATTTCAAATCATCGAGCCTCACCTCCCTGCACAAGTCGAGGTGTGTTGGGCTTTTCCTCTCTGCACCAGACCGTTTTCAGCAGTCTTATCCATGAGCACGGTGGGAAATGCCAGCCAGTGACATTCAGCTCTTGTAAAGGGTACATCATTCCATCTGCCTTGCAGTTTGCAGCTATCTGACCACTTGCCAAACCCTGTCTAGGAATCATTACTGTACACTTGCCATCTTTACCATCATGGACTCGGTGTGAGACAAATATAAAAAAGGGAGCCCCGAGGTTACTCAGGAGAGATAGGACCAAAAAGGAAAAGGGCAAAACCAATGTATCTGCCACACTTACTACCACCGGACTACTCTGCTCGTGCATTTATCCTCACATGCCTTCATAGCATCAGTTGCTATTTATAAAGCAGGATGCTTCACACATGTCATTTTTTTGCAATATGCAGTATTTATTTTCTTCTTAAATGGATGATCAAGTGCTGGTATCATCAGGACAAACTGTCAGCTCTTGAAACTTTCTGGACACTTTCCAGAGTGACATCATAAACGTCCTCATCAGACTGAATGAACTCCGAGCAGGTTTTCCTCAAAGTAGAATCACGAGGACACCAATTGTGAAAAAGAGCAAGTTTCTGAGTTTCAGCTGCTTCTTCATCCTGCTAATATACAATTTGTACCATTACTGATCAGGGTTATATTGCTGTTTTAAAGAATAGCTTTTTGCTTTCTTTAGTCCCAACAAGATGTGAACAATCCTGTTTAGAACAAATGTCAAGAGGCGACTTGGGACTTCCTCAAAACAAAAGTCCAATAACTTTATTCACCTCCTTCCCTCCTTCCTAATGCAGATCTTATTGATTGTGCTGAAATTAATATAAATGACACATCAGAACTGCAAGACTAAATAACATGCAGCATCTCAGACAAGCTTTAAGGAAACTGCCAAACCTGATGCTATAGGAATGAGTTTTTTTTTCTGATTTTAAACGAGAAGATAATCCAAACTCACCTATTGTATTTTTATGTAATATTATTTTGTTTAGCTTCTTAGACTTAGGCTATACAGTTAGCAGATTTGTTCCAGCAAATATTGTGTGCAGCACATGCAGCTTTCCAATCAGCAAATGGCCTCAGCACTGCTCAGTGTTTTACAATGACAAGAAAATTAGAGCAATGTTTTAATAAGGATCGGGTTAAATCATTCAAATCCTGTCTTCAAGCACTAAGCAGAATTTATCCCCAAGTGTAAAAGAAGACGCTGTCTGTGGCTTTGTGATCGGTGAGTTTTTAAGTTTATCAGCACACAAACTAATAATTACCCTACGCTAAGGAAGGAGGTAATGTTTTCGGTCGTGTATGTCTGTCTGTCTGTCTGTCTGTCTGTCTGTCTGTCTGTCTGTCTGTCTGTCTGTCTGTCTGTCGTTCCTGCGTTCTGTCATTCTGTCCCGCCGCCGCCGCTGCTGCCGCTGCGGAGCCAAGCCGACACTGGACCGGTACGGACAAAAGGAACAGTTGATCTGGTGTTGTAAAGCCAGCATTTTATTTCCATCTGCTCCCATAAA
>JAUBOC010000181.1:21195543-21215137 GCA_032275365.1 Anablepsoides cearensis | reverse complement strand
GTTTTTGATGAGAGGATAACATTCTAACATGATATAAAACTCAAAAAAGTTGATTTTACATGATATAGCCCCTTTAACATTTGCCTATACTGCCCATGGGCCAGCCCTACTGAAGAAAATATACTGATTAAATGTTCAAAACACCTTATGTAAGATTGTATTAATAGATCATTTTGCAGTTCGTGTGAGACAACTTTAGTCAGAATCACCTTTTAAGTCATAAATCACATTTTAAAACAAAGTTAAAGTTGTGTCAGGGGTCTGCTCAGGTCTGTTTTACGAATCAACAAGGTGGATCAATTGAGTCGCTGGAGCAGTGGCGACCTGACCTGGTTGATCTACTATAATCCCAAAAGCATCCCAGTACTGTTAGTACATGTACATCATCTCAGGATGACTCCTGCAAAGTCTTCATTCTGCTCAGCTTCAAGCAGATCAATGATTCTGTTCCCTCGAGGTTTGTCATTGAGCAGATTTTTCAGTCAATTTTATTTTTATTTATTTTTTTCCAGACTTTTATTTTCCTGAGTGTACTTTAGGACTGAGACATGTTTCATAAAAACATCCTGTTTGTTGCTGCTGACCCCCCACTGTGTGGTCACTCATGGTTCTGGTGTTGTCCAGACCTGACAGTCCTGAGTTTTGCGGCCACATGACGCCAGACTCTTCAACACCATGACATATTTGGCTTTAAAATGACGTCACGCCAACGTGGGGCTGAGCAGGCAGGTCGTTCGTCAGTCTGAGAGAAGAGGAGCAGCAGGAGGAGACGGAGCATCCTCCTCTCCTCTCTAATGACAAGCTCTCATCTCCCCCCTCTCCCTCTCTTTCTCTCTCTCTCTCTCTCTCTCTCTCTCTCTCTCTCTCTCTCTCTCTCTCTCTCTCTCTCTCTCTCTCTCTCTCTCTCCAACTCCTCTGAAACAACCCTCATCCTCCAGGATTCTCCCTCTTCGCGTCCCTCATTCTTCTCTTTCCGTTGAACCTTTTTCCCCCCCGTTTACTTTCTCAACCCACTTCAACCCTTAACACCTCCAGAGATGTGAGCAGATAATGAGGACCCCCTGCTACTGGTGACTTGGATCCTCCGCGCTTCAGAGAACCGAACATCCTCATCTTTTGCTCTCATTTTTTCCCTGCTTCTTTCCTTTTTTTTTTCTTCTTCTTTTTTTCCCTGGACGTTCATCTGCCTCCCAACAATGTAGATGGTGCTGTCAGTTCCGCGATGAAGATGCCAACTACTTGTCCTGTTTTTTTTTTTACCCCGTCTTCGTTTCTTTTTTCTCAGCCTTTCCTGCTGGGAGGTGGGGATGAATAATCTGCGTGAAAGCAAAGTTTGAGGGCGCCTCTCCTCCGGGTCCCCCCGCAGGCTCACCTGTCCACCTGCCCCTCTGTTTTCAACCCGACAACAAGGAAAAAATATCGACACCAGAACAACAGATGACAAACTTTTGAGACAGCTGATTTGTTCTGGTGCTCGTTTGTTTTGCATTCATTTTTTTAATTTATTTTATTTTTTCATTTTTTGGTGGGATTTGGTTGCGTTCTTGGATGAATTTAATGTGCGCCACGGTGACGGATACGGCTTAAATGATGCTCGCGTTGACAGCTGGAGCAAGGTCCGTAACTTAAAGTGTTTTTCTCTGAAACCAGAATTCGCCGACTTCGGTGGAAACCCGTCCTAATGGGAGGGGATCTGGAGGACTAAGTCGGATTCGGCAGTCGGGAAAAATGTGGATAAAACGGAGTGTTGCGCGCAGGTAAGTCTTTACAGACGTATTCATAATTAACATTGCAAGGATGCTAATTAAAAAAATCCAAAACCCCCTTTTTCTTAATGTTGTTGCATCACGTTTGATGCCTCTTTCTGACATAATATCACAGATTTTAATCCTTCACCACGACAAGTTCTTAGACTCTGCTGAAATTGATTTTTATTTATCAGTTGGTCTGAAAAAGAAAAAAAAAATGCACATCTTGGATAATTTAAGACAAGAAAATCGAAAAAAAAACTAAATTGTGCATAATTGTGTTGATAATAAGTAACGTTGAAGCGAATACGTGTATAAAAACACGTTTTGTGCTGTGTTTTTCTCAGAAACGTGAGGGTGCAGTTTTACATTTTGAACGCTGGGGGTCGCCAAAAGCACAGCGCAGGCAACGCACATTCAGCCACAGACGCGCGCGTGCTCTAAACGACACGCGTGCACCCTGGCGCGCGCACAGCTTTAAGGGCAGGTCTGCCAGCTCCTCCTCACCTGTGAGAGCAAACACTTGTGAGGATAAGGCTATTAGGGGCTAAAACTGGAAGGCAGATTAATGGGAAAACAAACTTTACGTTTATGATTGAAGATTTGTGAAGTTTTTTTAATTAATCACTTGATATTCTTGTTGGAGCTTTAAAAGTTTTTTTTTGTTTAATGTCATAGAAATAATAAGTAGAGTGTCAATTTAACCTACTAATTTTAATTTGTTAACAAACTTGAGATCAAACTGAGGAGAACCCTGAACCAGCATTGTTTTACACATTTTTTTTAACAACATTAACTTTTATTAGCATTGAAACCATTTTCATTAACAGTAAAAATACGGTGAGGAAGTTATTGTAACTTCATCAGGAGGTCTCTCAACACAAACACAATCATTTGCAGTAGAATAGGTTTATTTGTAATGACGTGCTGTGAAATGAGACCCAACTCGCTGGGATTCAGACTCTCTTGCCACCTGCTGGATCTCCTTCCTGTCTGTGGCTCTAATTCCTATTTGCAGCTGTACATTTATCATGCGTGACACATCTCAGGCTGACCTCACAGGGTAACAGCGGTACAAGCCGCAGACAGGGCAGACGCACAGGATGATTAATCAAAACACTTTCAGGTCTCGCGTCTCTACATGGACAAATCTAAATGTACATGTCCTTATTTAGGAATCTTCTTGTCGTTTGCTGCCATGATGTGGAACTGTCAGGAAAAAAAATACAAGAGAAACAGGAGCCAGTGTTATAGACTGGAAGCAGTAGCTCAAAAAAACTAGTTTCCCCAATCACAGGCTAAAAGCTTATTTTGCTTTTCAATTAGTAGATTTTCCAGGGTGAATTCTAACTGTCCACTGTGGGATTTTTTAGTTTTTGTTTTGTTGTTTTGTGAGAATTATAAAAAGAGAGACACAAACTGCGAGCATGTGCAGTTTAAGCTACTGTACCTGTTGGAACAGACAAAGAACAAACCGCCCACAGAAAGCAGAGACGTGGGCGTAAATGTAACAACACTGACTTCAGCACAGCAGACAGAAAGGACTGATGGAAAGATAATGATGAAATTCAAAGCTGCAGCGTTTGCTGCTCGCCAGCATCTTTGTTGTGGTTTCTGTCTCTGAAGGACCTCATTAAGCCCATCTCTAAAATACAGCTGGGTGGTATCGCTAAATTCCAACCATTGTTTTGACTGGATGGATGTTTTGTCAAAGTGGTAGCAACTGTAATCCTTTTAGCCATTTAAACATAAGAATCAAGCTGAGAGGAATTATGCTTTTCTTTTACATATTAGTGTTTTAGATTTGCAATAACACTAATAAAAACAGGAAGAATGTAGTTGTCCAACTTCTCTACATTGATCAATGAACATATTGCTGCTTCCTCTTTTAGAAAAAGAAAACAACTTTTCTTTTAATAATTCCCATAATAATAAACATATTTATACATATAAATTGCTGCTGACTTGTTTGATTGATTGATTGAAAGATGTAAGTTCATCCTTTCAGTTAACACTGTTTAAATCAGTGAAATAGCTGCTTGTTTAAAATTGTACAAAAGGATAGTTTTATTGTTTTTGTTTGTCTGGCCTTAAAGCGATTCCTCAGGATGCCAGAAGGGGAAGAAAAAAAGAAAAGAAAAAAAAGAAGCACTCATAGATGTGCACGGTTGATCTTGAATGTCAGTGGAAAATGAAATAGCGCCTGCTTCAGTGTCTCATATAGCTGTGATATATCCATATATTTTTCTCTTATGAAAGATTCATTTATTTGTCATCCCAGATGCAAGCGCCTGTAATTGCACGGAGTGTATAATTTGAGGGGGAACCAGTCACAATTCATCTCTGCCAGGCTCGGCAGCTCCGCGCTTAATCTTTCATGGGCGTCACACCGTTTTTTTTTTTTTTTTTTTCAGTTCCTCCGTGGTGAGCTCTCGCCCCACTGAGGCACAGGAGATGCTATCAGGGTTCAGAAAAAACAGCCGCTGCATAATATTACTGGCAGAAAACACCAGTTGCCTTTCACGGGGACTTGTCTGTAGAAGTTTTCCAGAAGTGGCTGATTCTTGAAGTGCTTTCGACTTTTATACTCTGGCTGTATTTTGGAAAATAAATTGGGCAGGAATAGCAAGTGGCGAATGCTGTTCAAAACATGTGAAAAGAAAAAAAAAAACGTGTTTAGATGAACTGCGAGGTACAAAATCTCAGACGTGTCCTCCTACGTGTGTCAATATTCATGATGACAATGTGTCACCGCTGTCTTACTTTGTTGCATCTGACTAATAGTCTGATAATGAATATTATCACTGGCTTAATGAAGAAGGGCTTTTAATAGACAATATTCTGCACTGATGTGTTTTCTTCAGTTAAAAATAATTGCATGACATCACCAGCTTTGAGCGAACGTGACCAGGAGAACTCTGGACCTAAACATGGTATCAGTGCATCAGATATTCAGATAGTCCTATGATTTAGGTGCCATCTTAATAGCCTCTATGATGGTTATTAACTGGGCCTCTCTGGAGCGTGATTAACCTAATTTGCAGTGAAATAATCTGTGTTGCTTCTCTGAGATCCTATCCTCTGGAGGCGTGTGTGTGTGTGTCTGTGAAAGTGTGTGTGTGTGTTGTTAACACCCTGTGCTCGGCAGTCTGTTAAATCCAGAAGGACCAGGACAGGTTGTCCCTGTCTAATGATGACCGAGACAACGCAGACATGGCCAACTGTGGTTCATTTGGCCATACTTGAAACGCCACTGAGAAAGAGAGAGAAAAGAAAAAATCTGTGTTGTTGAGGCAGTTGTTAAGGATGAGGTGAACTATAAATGACATAACAACGACCGACAGTGGCAGCTTTAGCTCATAACTTAGGCTGTGCAACTGTACACATAACTGCATATTGGATACTTGGGATGAGAGGACCAGAGTGTCTTCATATAGCCTTAAGGAAAACTAATAACACTAGAGTACTTGAAGTAGAAAATAATCTGTTGCATAAATTATATTGTTTTTCCTATATATAAAACATAAAAGCTCTGAAACGCTAAACCATAAAACAGTGGAATAAACTAGAAGTTCTGGCTTAAGATTGAAGTTTAAATCTGCAAAGTGACAATTGACAGTTGTTTCAGCTTGCTTCAATCCACCCAAGTCGTGCTGTTTCATCACTGCTTGGTTCGTTTTTTTAATCAAGAGAAATAGAAAGATTCTGGACAGTTGTTTTACAGGAGGTAATTTCTGAAAGTGAGACCTAGAATAGGAAAAAACATATTTTTTTTCATGTAGCGAGGGATTAAACTCAATAATAAACTCGGAAATGAGTAATTTTGTTGAACCTCTTACTCTGAAACAATGGCAGTGTTAACAAGAATGACATCGTCATCACATTCTGTGAAGCTAACATTATATTTTGGCATTCAATTAACCAAACAATCTCATTTCAGACTTGTTTAAATGTCACTTTTACACATTTGCCTCATTTAATGTATGTGTCACCATTCGTGTGTCTTGTTGGTAACTTCCTCTCTGACTGTGACTGGTCACCCTCTGAATAATAGTTTGGATTTTTGAGAATGAGTTTATATGGAAACGTTATGAGTGGTCAGTATTTAGACAGCGATTAGAACAATCTGTTGAGAAAATCATCACCAGCTAGTCAGATTGGAGTCTATTCCAGAGAGCATTTCAACCATCCTAAACTCCAAACTCACAAATTTATTGTGGTTTGTATGTTTTATTTGAAATCTTTGTCACTTTAGATGGGTTGTTCTTGTTGAAAATTGAGTGTTTTAAACATTCAGACCACAGAACTAATTTATGTGGTGAAAAAGTGTTGGAAATAGGGCTGTGAATGGGCAAGAACGTGGTATGATACATGTCCCGACACAGGGGTCACAGTATAATATATCAATTCAATTCAATTCAATTCAAAAATACTTTATTTATCCCAGAGGGAAATTAGGTGTTGTTGTAACTCATCCAATATACTCATCACGATATACTGCAATATATCGTGATATTTTGCAGAATGTATCACAATGTATTTATATCTAAAATATTCTAATTCAGATTGATTCAATTTATTTTTATACAATCAGAAGAACACAGAACAGTAAGAACTGTATATTTCTTATCCATAAAACCTTAATCAAAAATCGATACAGTGCTTTTGAGAATCGATGCAGTATCAGGAAATATCACAATATTTCAGCGTATCACTATTTTCTTACACTGCTAGTTGGAAAGTCACAAAAATGTTGGAGCCATGCTTTCAAATGAGTTTAAAGGCCCACCTGACTCCTCAGCTTGTCTGCATCAGCAAACATCTAACACTGCTGCTGCTGTTAGGTAACACTTGTGCCTGACTGGCAGCCCTGACAGTTCCCACCCTGCAGATGTCAGAACTGGATCTTTTGGTTTCCTTTTAAAACACTGACTCACTTAGAGCATGTTTTTTTTAAGGCTGAGCTTGGTGAACTGTTATTCTAAACAATTTTCCCCCCAAATCCATGTAAGGATTTTACAGTTTATGATGTCAGCAGAATAGTTTTAACAAGCACATAATACATAGACCTTCTAAATAAAAAAGAAAACTTTTTTACCAAAGAACCAGCACCCCTCAGCCATGGGACTTATTTATCTGGATACATTTACCTGCCTGTCTAGTTAGAGTAGCATGAGGAGAAGCATGTTGTTGCGTTGTAGTGCATCCATCCTATAGAGTAACAGAATTAACAGCACAGAGCTCATACTGTACCTGATTAATGTAGAGAGCTATTGCTGGATCAATACTGCCTCTACAAAGGATCACATTTATCCATCATGGCCTTTCACATTAACTGGCCCGGCGCAGAGAAACCCACAGCTCTGCTAAAATACTTCTTAATAAAAGCTTCATTTTCTTTTTAACTTCCTATAGCCCTAATGGTTCTGGACTGTGGCTTAAGACAGTAAAAATGATTACATCGATGGGCTGTTAGGAGTGGAGCAATTTTCCAGCTTTTCTGGTTTTATATTTTTTCACCCTATTTCTCTCCAGCTCATCTTTTTTGAGCATGTGGGTCATGTACACTGGGCTGGAGGGCAATTGTGCAATAGGAGTAATTAATGGGATGATGCAACACTTTTAGCTGTTGCATCTTAGAGCACGTTTAACCACACATACATACTTTTACTCCCACCTTTTCTGTGTCCTCCCCGAAAACGGATGTCCTGATCTCGGTCATGTTTCTAACAGCACAGCTGAAGTCACAGGTGCTGCAGCTTAGCGTGAAAGACATAGATGAAGTTTGTGTTTGTGATGAACACTACCGGGACATTTGGAGGATTTTGTACATTATTTGCCTCCCAGTGGCCTCCTGCACTAAAGCGATCCATAAATCTCTGGAACTCTTTGGAAAGCCAACCGTGGTATTTATCTGCCGTATACTGGATATCTACTGAGGTCAACTCAACCCCTTTACCCCAGAGCCGGCAGGTTCGTACCGCACAGCTAAATGCAGATGACATTTATCACATCGAATACAAACAACAAAGACAGAGCAACAAATAAGGATATAAAAAGCAGAGTTTTGCCTTTGGAGTCTTTTGGAAAACAGCTGCCATACTGCAGCGCGTCAGCGTTCTTTAACGTGAAAGGTCACAACATATGACGCATCTTTCGAAAGATTACTGGGATTTCAAGCAAATTCCTACAAATATTCCTGATTTTTCTTAAGTGCAGACACTTCTCACTTTCTCACTCTGACAGCACGTCTTCAGCACAAAGTCACCTGCTGAAAAGTATGAACAGTGTGAACAGCACCTGTCGACCAAAATATCCACACACTCCCTCAAAAAAAAAGGACTTGATGTGTGAAAATCCCTTTCGAGGAATCAGCATACGGGACATTTCTGCCACAACAGATGAGTAAAACACCATTGTTTGAAGAAACTCCAGGTTTCTGTGTGTCTTGGTAATTGAGCTTGCCCTGTGGATGTGTCCGTTTGTGTGTGCACACAAGACCAAGTTATATTTGCCCAGTGCTTAGTGTGAAAGCCTGGGCACATAAGTTTCTAAAGTTTCGACAAAGAACTGATTACATATTCAGCAGGCTGCAAACACACAATAGAGCTATCAGTGTATCTGCTCTGTGTACCGTTTTGTGTCAATTTACTCACATTAGAGGCAAACAAAAGAAACTTTACCTCTAAAAATCAAGCAATAAGCCTCAGAAACAAAGATAAGGTCTAGTTGTCACATCAGGGTGGTAAATCCTAATCCCTAAAGGACCACTATCCTGCATGTTTTACTTGTTTCACTGCTCCAACACACCTGATTCAGTGATTGAATTATCCCTTCAGGTTCTACAGAAGCCTGTTACTCCCCCATTCATTCAGATCAGGTGGGTTGGAGCCAGTAAACCTCTAAAACATGCAGAACAGTGGCTCTCCAGGATCAGGTTTGGACATCCCTGCTCTACACAACCAGCAGGAGACAAGTTCTTGTGTGGTTTTTATATGATATTAGGGATGTCCTGATCAGATACTCAGTATCCGTATAGGTGGCAGATAAGGCAATTTAGTAGTAGTATCGGATTTAGTCATGAGATCGGGCCAATCCAGTTTTCAGCATCATAATACTTTACAACTGCTGTTAAGAAGTCAAGACACACACAAGTATGCAACCATGTCCACAGTGTGGGAACACTTTTCAATGGAAAACAATGATGCTGAAACTGCATCTTGCAAAATCTGCAAACTGGATGTTTCTCATGGTGGAACAGCAGGGCTCGCTTTAATACTACCAACCTTGTCACTTGGAAAGAAATAAAGACATAAAGGTATTGGATTGGTATCAGAAAGACTAATCATTAAAAAAAATCGGATTATAACGGGAGCCAAAAAATCTGGATCGGGACATCCCTAAATGATACCAAATAATTAACCCTGAAATTCTCTCAGAACTTGGTTTGTAGGCACCACTAGAAAATCACATTAACAATCTGTGTTGTGCTGCCAAGTTATTGCATAAGAATGTTGTTGGTTATAGTGCTCAAGGTTTTAGATAAAGTCTTTGTTTTAACAAATTAATGTTTGTTTATAGCATGTTGTGAACTTCAGCAGCAAATTGACAGGTGTGTTAAAAAAGGCAGGTGTTTTGTGTGTTTGAGTACAGGAGCTCGTAGTGAAGCTCGCACACACACTTTCTTGCTGCCCCTAAAGCATTTTCACTCACAACACAGCACAGTCATACTATAATCTGATTGTCCCAAAGGACGGCAGCCCCATCAGTCAGAGCGCTGACTATGGAGAGGCAATGAGTTTGTGAATAATAAAATGAAAATTAGCCAACTAACCATCATTTAGTGACGATGCAGAAGGTAGCTGGCAGATGGTCAAGCTGTCACAGCTTTCTGCCCATTTTCCAAACTCCTTGTGGATCACTGTGGATTTATTGTTGCAACTGTTTTGTTGAAAAAATATATTTTAAACTTTAAACTGTATCCAGACAGATGACTGAGTGACTTCTCACAATAACTTGCACTCAAAGCCCTATTTATCCCAGTGTCTGGTAACTTTACTTCATTTTGTTTTTGTTAGCAATGTGGAGTCTGTTTATTTCACCTTGGCCCAAGACACTTAAAAAAGTATTTACTTTACATATCCAACTATTAATTCCCTTTGATCTTGGTAAAGAAATTTTATATTCCTTTATCACTCATTGACTTGAAATATGAATACTGTGAGTACATTTGCTAAAATTTAATCAGAACATTGCAAATGCTGTGACTTTTTGAGGCTGTCTAAGTGTGCGTCATTAAGGAAAACAGGTCATGGAGACATCATGTTTGTCTGCAGACATATTTGTCAGTTTAAGAGAATCACATCTGTGCAAAATGTAGTAAAAATACATTTTATCATTGCACAATATACCTCAAATTGTGTTTTTGTAAGTTACTTTTCTGTGTCTTTGAGAAAATGATGGAATACTGAAAAATCATAGGGAGAAATCTAATTTATTTAACCCTCCTGTTGCCCTTCGGTCCTTAGTTTTAACTAAGGGTTTGTGGGTCATTTTGACCTCAGGGCAGCAGGACGGTCAAGTATTATTTGAAATGTCAGTGAGCAGAAAATGCAACCTGACAAAAGTCCAAAACCTTCACTTCTTTTGCAGAACAGACTTCTTGGCTTGCATTACTTCTGCCCAACTGCAAACAAATTTAGCCTTCTGTTGATTTTTGTAAAAGTACCCAACTTTTTTTTTATTGCAGCATCTTCCCTGCTTGTGTTTGTGGTTTTACAGAAAACAAAACAATTATTACATTCAGTTGTTTTAAGCTTCCTTTGTTAAGCAGGACATTTCTGCTGACCCGCTATGGAAAACCAGTGATTATTCTGGGTCAGACTCTTTTAAAGCTACATGCTGGAATTAATGGAACTGAGAAGGGCAGAGGAGGCTTGTTATCATGGCCTGGTTTCATAAAAACATGAAGGGGGAAAAAAGTCACATCTATCTAAACCCAGAGAGGTCAGAATAATTTTTCAACATGTACATGTATTTTTTTGTTTTGTGACGAGGCAAAGAGTGATTATATCACAAACTGGCTTATTTTCAAATTTGTTGCGTAAAGGATGTAACAATTTCATGAATTATGAATTTAGGTATTAAAGCCTGGAACTTATGCACTCTATGTAATGGTTTGCGAAGAAAAAAATTAAAATAAAAAGGTTAGCAACACACAGTGAAGATGTTTGACTCTGTACTACATTCTGCTCAGCTGTGAGGCTGCTGTGGTACAGGTGCTGCAGACACTGCTGAGTGGAGCAGAACTGGAGCTACTCTGCTCCACAAACTTACTAACTTTGTCATGACACCATATATCTTCATGCACTACGATCTGTTAGCTCTATTCATATCCAGCATTATACCGTAATTGCCAATTTCATTCAACAATAGCTAAATTATTTGCAAATGACTACATTCTGTTTTATTGACATTTTTCTACTTCTCTGCATGTTTTGTATAAATATTGACCGTGTCATGCCTTTATTTTTTTAAGTTTTTGGTGAAGCAGTCAAACGCAGCTTGCTGTGTCACTGGGGTCCAATCTGCACTCATGTTTGCACTGTACTCACAGTGAGTCATCTGTAGGGAGAAGTGTCCTTGCTCCTCGGCTTGAATGTTATCAGAGAGTTTTTTACGCCCCAGAGGGGTAAGACTACCACACAGCTCCTTTTGCTGTTCGCTCCTTTCTTTCTCCATCTTTGTCACTCTCTTAGGGTAATGCAAATGCATACTCCATGTCCTTCCATTTCTATTTTAGGATTCTTCTCCCCAGCGTGGACTTGCTATGCTTGGGGCATGGCAGGAACAGGGAAGGTGGAATGAATGCAAACACAGCGTATGAGCTCTTACCCACATTCTGCTGTGTTAAGTGTAGTCTCTAGCCATAATCCTTAAAAGGTGTCCAATCTAGCAACACAGCTACTGGAGCTTTTATTGTGATCTCAAAGTGTTTGACTTAAAAAGAAGACGTAATCCATCCACAAATCCCCTTGAGACATTTAAGGAAAGCCATGACAGCTACAAGCTTTTGAAACACCTTAGCTATAAATAACACTTAATACAAAGGGGCATTGAGTACCAGAATAAGTGTTTCTAACTGTAAAAAAAAAAAGCATGTCTTATGACCCACATACAATATATGAAATTGGCCTGAATCCATATGTTAATGTGTTAAAATTTCCTATTTCCCTTTAGTCCATTGCTGTACTGGACTTTATAAAATAATAATAAAAAAAATCCACCCAACAATGAGACAGATGAGCTAAGTTAAGAAGATTTTCAAAGTTTTGATAAATGACTACCATTTTATGGAGGCAGCAAATGATTGAGGGCAGCGCTGGAAAAAAAAATGCACAAATCAACAACCCACAAGCTCTCAGTTGCTGAATGGCTTTTTGCCCTTTTGCAAGCAATTTATACGAGGTCCCACATAGCTCGCGCTTATTGCAGCGTTTGAGAGGCCCGAGAAATTGTTGGGAGAGGGACGTGGTGGTGGAGCGGTGATTAGAGAAGTCGTCTCACAGCGAGAACATTTCCAGATGGAATCTTAGCCGTTTGATATGGACTTACTGATTTTACTAGGATTACACTCATAACACTCTGCTTGAAGTCCTGTTCTGGAAAATCTCTTTTTTACCCTCCTTCTATTTACAAATAAAATCAGGACAGTCCCTTTTCTGATGTAAAAATATATTTGTTGTTGTCAGGCTTTTAAAATGACCTTTTTGTGGATGGGGGATAGATTGCAACTAATAACTTCACAACAGAAACATTTTTAGTTTTACCATCTCCAAACTTATTAGATCACTTTAAAGATAAAATAGAAGGGGCCAGTTACTGTATCTGAGTGGTGTGTGTAAACACACATCGAATATGCTGACTGGGAAATTCCTCATGTGTTAAACAGAGCAGTAGTGTGTGTTTTGCTCAGTTCAAGTGTTGGGTTAAGTGAAGAAGCAAAAGTATGTGAAAGTGGTTCTGATACAACATTTCAGCAAAAAGCACAAAGCACTAGACCAGAGGTTTCCATATAGTTTGATCTTTAAAGAGCCTTTTTTCTTTATAAAGTTGCAGGTAAAAATACTTCTTTTGCCTCTCTGGTACTTCTGATAAAAAGTAATATTCAGCATGGTCATTAGAAACCTAACAAGTATGCATATACTAGTCACTTGTTTTATGAGTGGTGATCCAAACCAAAAGTAGGAAATGTCCTGATGCATCTCAGTAATCCGGGTAGAAAAATCAAAAAGAAAAAAATAAGTAGGTACTTATTTTTTCTTTTTCAAAAGTAGGAAGACATATCTTTAAACTGTAGATTTATTTATTTGTGTGTACTTTTTTGTCCTTTCAGACCACATTTCACAAAACCTCAACGCATGAATTAAATAGGTCAATTATATATTGAAGCTTTATCTTTTATTGGAGATATAGCTACCACTCATTAGCTTGTTAGAGTCATTGGAGACAGTCTAATTCAAGATGGCTGCCACAGTTAATTTACTTTACCCAACATAAAAAATACTTTGTAGTTAAGTTTACAGGTCAAGGCTAACATTTATGTGACATCTGAAAATCATTAACAACACATACTTCAAGTGATATCAGCAAGATCATGCAAAATTAAAATTTCTCCTCATTTCTCAGCATAAACGTAATTTATCACTCTTGATGTGAAAGACGATATGCATTCCTTTAAAAAAAGAATGCTAGACCGCTAACTCAGTTTTTATTAATGCCAAAAATCTGAGGTTTGTTTTTCATAAAACACATGTAATGTACCAAGTTTAAGTTTCTAACCTATAGATGACTAAACAGCCTTTAAATTGAATGAATTATTTACATTCATAGTGCTCTTTATTTGAAAAATCAAGTAAATATTATGCATTTATTTTAAGATGACATTCCATGAGATGAAATGTTACAGTAAATAAAAAGGCTAACTCAGTTGAAACAAGTTTTATTTTTCTAATTCAATCCTCCAGCATGTATTCACAAAGTCTCATTTTAACCTCATGCTGTGCCTGTTTGGACCCGCGAGAGAAAAACACCCACTGCCGCCTGAAACTTCGTGACCTGTAGCTGGTATATTGTTTCCCCAGTGAATCTTCCTTTCTTTTTTTTTTTTTCTTTTTTCTTCCAGCTGCTTACTTTAGAAGCGCGTGGGCGTGACATGGATGCCATAGTTCAGGCTGTAAATACTCCTTACAATTGCTTGTGCTACCCTGAATAAATGGTTACTTTTTGTACTGTGAAATTGTTAACACAAGGCTTGAATAGCAGCACCTTTCCAGGAACAGGAAAAAACCCCACCGAGAGGTAAAAAAAATAAATAAATAAAATAAAAAGAAAAGCCAACCGCCGAATCAGTCTAAATCCTGCCTGGCAGATAGCGTCTGCCATCACACTGAGCTTTTTCTGCAGAGGTGGAGTCACCTTCAAACAAAGCACCTTTAAATGGCTGTATTGGCTGGAAAATTATGTGTACTCAGCGGCAGGGCTGTTGAGACCACGCTGATAAAATTTCTACTGATGACAGCCTGGGGGACGAAAGATGAGGGGATTGAAGGAAGTGTGCCTTTTTCACCTCCCTCAGGTGGGAGACCCAGCTGCCGAGGCCTCGCTCCTGCAAAGTCCCAACAACTTCTAATTAAGACCTACTTTGCACAGGAGATCACAGTGTGATGATGGCACAGGAAGTGGGCCAGGGATACAGTGCAGAAACAATAATTAGGCGCAATATCTGATTAGCTGCAGAGATAATAGTTTTGTTTTACTGGGTCTAACTGGGTGCAGCGGATGAGTTCAAAGAGTCACGTAATCCATCATTAAATGTCTTTACATGCTTAAACTCTTATATTTTTTTACTTAGGTACAATTTAAATATGAAGTTGACTGTTTTTTAATTGTATGTGCTGAGCTACTTTACTAGCTTTTTTTCTCTCAAGCTTGATTTCAAATAATTGCTTAGACGCTGAGGTTCTGTGAAGTTTTTTTTTTTTTGTAAAACAGCTTCAGAGGAGCCTTTAAAGTTGGCCTTATTCACAGAGACTCAACCATGCCCTTTGTTTCTTTGCTCATATGTGTTCTACTGGATAATGATTTGCAGAAAAGTTGTGCACAACTACTTTGATCTTTTCTGGAGCAGAGTCAACAAACACAATGTTTTGTTTTGTTTTGTTTCTTTATTTGTTTGTTGTTTTTTCTTTTTTTCAAAATGCCTGACATGTTGTAAAGATGTGATTTCCTCTTTATTGATGCAAAGCAGTGATTGTAACTTGCCTCTAAATGAGCCTGTGTTCTGCATACTTATTGTTTGTTGCTGAGGAAAATTTTATAGTAAATGGTCTGAACTTGTATAATGCTTTATTAAACCCCTTTAGAGTCCAAAGTGCTTTACACTTCAATCATTTATCCATTCACTCACGTATTCACACACTAAAAAAGTTGTCATTAGTGATGTTTGATACCACCAATTTCCTTTCTGATTCTGATACAAAGTAAAACTCAGGCTGGTTTCGGCAATACTGATCTGATACTGGTACTTTAAGTTCTATGCATTACCTAGGGAAGAAAAAGTAGTCTTTTCCAACCGCATATGATTTAGACAAGCTTTGAATAGTTTAGTTACTTTTCACTGTGTTCCTGTTAATGTACAGTACCTGAAATGTCTGAGTATCAGGGTATTGATAATTTGATTTTAGTATCAATTCTAGAGCATAAAGTTCTTATTGGTGCTATTGATATTTCAGCATCAATCCAAGCTGTGATAATGTTGTTGCTCATGTATCTGTGAGAATATGAATGTGTTTTTTTGCTTGTCTGTGTTTGCAAAATATCTTAGGAACTAGAGCTGGGCGGTATAACCCAATTTTTATATCACGGTATTTTCAAGAATTGTACCGGTATCACAACATTTGATGGTATTTTTTTTTTCATCACAACTCAGCTGATAATAAACATTACAAACGTTGCTTATTGATTAGCAAACCACGGTCAGCTGAAGTTACAGTCTTTGCAACACAGAAAATATTTCTTGACTTTTTTTTATTTTACTGTAGCCTACCTCTGTCTGTGTCTCAGTTTCCCTCCTCTATGTGTCTTTTCTTTTGTGGCTGATTGTAGACATGTAGTCACACATTTTGGTACGTTCGTTAAGGAGGAGGGTTGAGCAAAGATCATGGGGTCTATCGTTTTGTGTTATTTAATAAAGCTTAACGGGACGACTCAGACTTCGTGCAACTCAACCCAGATACAAAACCACTTCCTCCCCGGGCTTTTCACAATAGAAGCACATTAACGTCTCCATACATCCGTGCATGTCACTAAAGAGGTGTATAATAAATTCTGCGATGGCGAAAACAGGACAGTTTTTTTTTTTACGTCAGGCACCCGTGGCAAGTTATTAAGAAGGCTGCTCCAACAATAACATTAGCTTGCTAACGCACATAGCGGTGCTGCGAGGAAAAGTGTCCCCTGGTAAATAGTTCACTAGCGGGCACCATGTAACGTTCCAAACATGTTCTGGCTATGTAAATGGGTATGTCAGTATTTAGGAAATTCATATCTTAACAAAAATAAAAATTGTTTTTTTTTGGTATGAACTGGTATACCGCCCAGCACCCAATTAAAGATGGCTACCTCAGCCAACATTAAAATAACTATTTTACAAATATTGAGCTAAAATGAGTAGTGGTAGTAGCTCAGAGTCATTCTCAACATATTTTCTGTATGCCAACACATCTTATGAGATCTTACAATTATGCATGAGACTCACAAGGTTTGACCAAAACTGCTCTTCCCAGCATAAAATAATTTTAGTTCAACACTCTGGCATGAAAGGCAGCAGTCGATGCGCGTTCCTTCCTCTTAGTCACACATGCTTTTATCTCTATTAAAAGGAGGAGTTTTATACATCGTGACAAACTAAACCAGCAAATAACATCACTTTGGATAGACCCAGAATTTTATTGTCAGAAACCCATTTAAGCATCTCCGTTTGAAATCCCTGAAGTGAGGTTACATAAGTTTAACAGAGGGGAAAATGTAATTACTTAATCCAGAGTGCCTTGGCCATTGAGCTGCCGAGTGCAAGAAACATCAAATGGTGCTCATTCTAGATTCACAGAACACGGAAGTGTGAAAAACAGCAAGCTAGAAACCCTGCTATTATAGAAAAGTGCAAAAACACAGCAGACCACTTCACATGTCATAAATCTGTCATACAGAAGCTTTCTTTTTTCTACAAAGCAACCTGCATCTTAGCAAGAGTGGTGTTTTTGCTATGAAACTCTTACTCTTTGCTAAAGCTTTTGATACAGGATTACACTGCTGGTCTTCATGTATTTCAAAGATGAGTCTTCTTTCATTTTGGTCTTTTCATGTATTACACTGTTAATGTTGTATTTCCAGCGCCAGGACATATTTTGCAGAGGTATAACATCTGTATATATACAAATGCCTATTTCAGTTCAACTGGCCAATTTTTATTTTATTTGCACATGTTAAAACATGTCTGTCGAACTGCATGTTGATTCTTTAACACCAGCTCCAAAACACGAGTCAGTTACATAACTCAGACCTTGAGTCATTGACTACCGCTGATGTTTTAATAAAACAGGAGGCTCTGGTTATGTTATTCAGACTGTGCTTCTCCAGCAGGAAGACCATGCGTTTCATTTGCAGTGACTGTCAGGGACTAATCCACCCCCCTCCCCCCACCCCCCTGACAGTAGCATTTTTAAGAAGCTGCAGAATAAGTTGAAAGTAGATTTACTTAATATAGTACAGCTTAAACTGGCACAGAGGACAGAGAAAGTAGTCAAGCTTGGTCAAGCCTCTTCCAGCTCTTTCTTATACTTCGGTCAAAAAAACTTAACCTAAAAACCTGAAATTTTACACGTTAAATCTCCTGTTACATCATTTGTTTTCTAGGGAAATTCCACATCGTGTTTGATGAGAGGCTGCAGAGGTTAGGGATGAGTACTGGATAAAAAAAAAATGTGAGGAATGCCATTTGAAATTGCATACACACTGTGAATGTGTTAAGGGATTTTTTTCCCACTTGTATTTGTGAGTCAAAGCCCAAGGTGCCTCTTTCATCTGCTGTCTGTCAAACCCTGGTTCGAATCATCAGTGCAGCGAGTCTTTCGCTGACCTTCAAACCCAAGTCCTCCAGGCCAGTGGACACACTAATTAAGGGTTCACTTCATAACTGCACAAAGTAATTTCATTCTCAGTATGTCTGGCTCAAGCATAGGCCGGCATACTGAGAACCAGGACTTACGATCGCCTTTGGGGTCACTGAATAATACACAAATAAGACATCATGCAGCTAGAACTTTTCCCAGTCCTCTAATAAACATTGGACATACTTCTCTTCTTCATCCAAAAAATACAAAAAAAAACAAACAAAAAAAAACAGTGTTTCAGTTCAATTTGCTCTTTCTTGTCAAAAAAGAAATGTCACTATCTGAAGATAAAAATGTTTGACTGGGCCAGCAAAGGCTCAGAATAAGTCGATGTCACAAGCTCCACTAAAGGGATTTCCTGCCATACTTTTAAGGCTTACCTAAACTTTGGAGTAAGCAATGACAGAATGATGTAGCATGTGCTCATAAAATAGGACACCAGGCTTGCGGTCCCATCAGAAAGCAATCTGGTTTGTTCAAACCGTGACTGTTGTACTTCTCCTGCCATCTGTGCGGAGCACTTCCAAATTATATTTTCATTATGTGCAATGTCAGAATGTGTTAGTGGTTCTTAAATTATCAAAGTGAAGTTCTTAGAAAATATTACTTGCAGCTAGGATGTTTTATCTCCAGCATTTGTTGTTGTGATTGCAGTTATGTAAGTGGTATGTTATCCAAATGCCTAGATTCTGCTGGTACTTCAGTATGTAAAAGTGTGAACAAAATGTAAATAGAAAGCGATCACCTGATGTAGTTTGCAGTGATTTATGTATTTTTAATGTAACAGTCATGACATTGCATTACCAACATTTTATTTAAATTTAAATTACGTTTAGTTATTGTTTTATTCTATCAAAGATTGGTCTGCAAAAGTTTGCTCAAGGTTAAAAAAAGAAACCTCAGTATGCTTTTACATACATACCTAACATAAAAAGAAAGTGAGAAATAAAAGTATTCCTGTAAAAATATTTTTGGACTCCAACAGTTCAAAGATAAATGTTTATAAAAGTTCTAAGTTATTCCACTCAAATGAAAGGATATCCCCACGAGAAGAAAAACAACTTTGATTTATAGCTGCTGGTTTAAACTTCATTAATAATAATCATGGCAGTCAGACATAATCTTTGTAGTCTGTAAAACTGATGCAGATTCTTCCTATGTAGTGAGGTATCATAAAAGGTTGTAATATTTTATTTAATGGTTATTTTATTCAATTTATTAAATTCACTGTCAAACAGATTAACTTCTTAATTACTAAACCTGTACAGAAAATTAAACGTATTCTTACACCTGGTTTGTTAATTCAATATGATTTTTTTAAGAGGGTTGGAATTTGAATTTTGGTTGCATAAACTTTAATGTTATCTCATGTATCCAAAATATGACAAGAGCTAAGTTGATGTCTGATTTACTGAATACTGTCTTTATTTTTTTATGTGACAACCAGATAATTCAATATGTGAAAAAGGTGGCTTGAATCAGAAAAAAAATATGTTGATTTTATTTTTGTGAAACAATAATAAATTACAAGTTAAGAGGGGCATGGTAATATCTCTTTATCAAAAAATATCGAGACTAAAGTATCGAACCAAATCCTAAATTTTCTGTAATGGT
>JAUBOC010000181.1:21166061-21185196 GCA_032275365.1 Anablepsoides cearensis | reverse complement strand
ATGAACTAACAGGTGGCTTTTAAAGCACCAACATGATCATTCATTGGTTAATTCATGTCACATGTGTAGAGGCAGTTTATTACAAGTGATCTTTTTGTGTGATTTGCAACAGGTGAGCCAAATTGGGTTTTCATACTGATTTGCAGCAAAGGGTACCAATACCATTGGCATGGTAAAAAATTATGTTTTTTTTTTGTTTTACTCATAATGTTTAATTTTTTAATGTTTTTTTATCATTTGCTGTTTTGCATCAAGCACAAGCTATCAGCGGTAAAATGTTTTCACTTGAGGAATTTCCTTCAGTAAATATTCCATTATATGTACTTAAACTTCATGAGTGCCAATAATGGTGAACAGGACTGTATCAGGCCAATACTGATATTCTTAAAAAAAATGACATTAGCCCATACCGATGTTAATGTTGATATACTGTGCATCCTTATCTCAAAGTATTCCTTTCTGAACATTTTGTGTTGGAAATGCCTCTCAGCTCCTACCACAGCAAATCCTATCCCAGTTTCTGGAAACAAGACTTGATCAAATACATTTTTTGCATTTTCTAAAGTAGCTGACTTTAAATTTATTAAATTCCACATGTAAATATAATCATTACTTTCTGCTAGTTTCAAAAACTGGGCAATGATGAAGTAACTAACTAGATTATGTCACCAATTGGTTTTACCTGATAAAGAATATGAAAGGATGTAACCACGTAAATGAATAAGTTTGTGTTTCCTCCAAGGCAAACAACACATGCAAAATGTATGTTAAGTGTTTGACAAATAAATTGTTTTAAAAATGTGAACAGTTTTTATACAGCATTTTTGACCTGTGGTAGACCTGTAGAGGCGTACAGTACAGCCTCCTCAAACAGTGAGAGATGCACTGAGACAGATAGAAACCACTTTTCCCAACAGTTACCATGGCAATCCAGTAAAATTGCCATAGCTCTCTTTATTGACTCACAATCAAGTGGGTAAAATGAATCTCTTTCTCAAGCGTTAAATCTGGACTTAAATGCTGATGTCTGGTGACAGGCGTGCGAAGTCAAACCTTCAGTCTCTGATTTACAGACAACTCAGCCAAAAGGAGAAGAACGGTTGAGACTTTTCTGTTTCTCCTCCTTTTTCTTTGTGGCACATCTGCCTCAGAGAAGCAAAGTACAAAGTACAGTCGTCGACTGAGACACCGTTTTGAATTCAGGAGTATTCTGTCAGCCAGAAAATCCAAAGCAGAGATAAAATCACTCCTTTACTTCATTTAAGTTTTGTCCTTATTAGAAAAACTCAGAGTACTTTTTCGGACAGGAGATGGACTCGAGGTGCACGGTGTCTTTCACAGCCCATCCACCCGTTAAACAGCACAGCTAAGCCTTGTTTTTCTTATATAAAAAAAAGAAGAAAAAGTCTTCCATCAACATGACAGCATGCAGACTTCAGGGTGGTTGTTTGAAGCTGCAGCAGATGCAATGACACTTTACATCCACCTGAAAATTGCAGTCATTTTCATTTGTTTGCTACATGATGAGCTCCTGAGTGTTTCTCGCTGTTTCTAATACAGTCTCAGGATGAGTGTATCTCTCTTTATGGGTAGCTATCATTGAGGCAATATACCCTGTCTGTCCCCCATTTTTTTCTTTCTTCTTTTTGGTCCATTTTACCTTTTACCAACAGGCTGGCTGAATTATGCAGCAATGCCTTTGACATTGAATGAAAAAGCATTTAGAGTAATTGTGTCTGATCTCTCCCTCTTCAACTTACCTCTTCATTCTGTCTTGCTCCTCCATCTCTGCTGCTTTTGCAATAAGTGTTTTAGATTGCTTGGTTACTCAGTGGAAATCAGCCTAGATTGACATTTTGACATCAATGTTAATTGGAAATTCCTAGCCATCAGCATCCAGCCTTTGACAGAAGTCCTCTCCCACTGTCCTGAGAAGCTGCCCGGTTGCTGTGGAGGCAATCTTGGACGGGTCAGAAAGAATATTAGCGTGTTCTGATGATGCCTGTGCAAATGTGCTCAGTGGTTTGTGGGAGTGAAGAGGCTCACGCTCTCCAAGCTGCAACTCTGTTCATAATGAGGGGCCTTTCCCACATTTTTCAGAAGCTTTTAAGCAAACACTGAGTGGGTGTATGAACCATTAGCTCTAAATGGCTTTTTGCAAAGAATGATGGATTCCGCAACATTCCGACAATCAGGCTTGCACATGCACACAAATAAGTCATACATACATGCCCAGTAGTTTAATAGTCGTTTAAGGAGGACATCATTTGTCCGGCATTGCCTTGTTACAACTGTCTCTCTCTCAGAAGTCAAACTGCCTGCAATAAAGAAGCTGTCATATAATTCACAATGTAATCTGCAGGAAGACAAATCAGCTCTGCAAAAAGCTGAATTCTGTTTTATTGCTGCATACACAGGTTTTATGTACATAATAAGGGTGGAACAATTCTCTAAATTAGTGATGCACAGTTCAGTTCAAGGCCTCAGTTATAGAGTGATGTAGCAGTGATGAAGTATTTCAGTCAGAACAGAAACCTTTCTTTTCCTTTGTTTGTTGCAATAATCTATCAAAACCACTAAAATTAAAGACAGTACTTCAATTTACAATCCACCAAAATCCCTACCGTCATTTTAGAATAATTATTTCAAGAACAACACATTTTTTTGCATTATTTTGCAATAATAAATACAAACGCTGCCACATTAAATTTTAGACACCAAGGACATTTTTTCTATTTCCAACTTGCACAAAACTGGTCTTTTAACCCAGGCTTCTTCAAACTTTTCAAATTTTATTCACTATTTAATAAATACTACATTTGATTAGCTTAAGAATTTTATTAACTAACATGTTTTAAACTGCTATAATGTTTTATACTGGACTATAGCCCCATGAAAAAACAACTTTATAACAAACTGTTGACGATGACAGAACAAAACAAATCAAACCTCTCTTAGCTTCTCTTAAATCACATTTCAATACATTATTATAAATTAGATTTTAAAAATAATGATTAAAATAGATTAGATTATATGATAATGATTTAAAACTTTTAATAGATTACATATTTTCTTTTCTTTCCAATAGCTACAGTGGTATGCAAAAGTTTGGGCAGCCTTGTTCATTTTCCTGATTTACCTTTATAAAACATTGATTGTTTGGATTAAAAAAATCCATAAAATATATCATATAGGGGACAAACACAGTGATATTTGAGAGGTGAAATGAAGTTGATATGATTTACAGTAAGTGTGCAATAATTGTTTAAACAAAATTAGGCAGGTGCATAAAAAAAACTCAAGTCAATTATTTAGTAGATCCTGCTTTGTCAGAAATAACAGCCTATAAACGCTTCTTAAATACCCTTTTTCATAAATGGAGTCACCTGTGTATGGAGGCCAAGGGTCACTGAACTTAACAAACCAAATCTGAGTTCCAAGAATTAGTTCTAAAGGTTTTGAAATCAATAAAATGACAACAGTGCCCAAATTTATGCACCTGCCTAATTTTGTTCAACTATTTATTACACACTTTCTGTAAATCATTTAAACTTCATTTCACTTCTCAAATATCACTGTGTTTGTTCCCTATATGATATATTTAACTCATATTTTTATCCAAACAATCAATGTTTTATAAAAAGTTGCCCAAACTTTTGCATACCACTGTATCTGAGGCCCTCTGTTAGCCCCTAGGGGGCCGCAGCCCCACTTTGTGCTAACTCAAAATTGTCAACCATGTGCTCTGTAATCTCTGAACCCTCAAATGTGCCTTAAAAATCAGCTTAATGCTGTATTTGTGCAGCCGAGCCTCGCGTTCTAGGCTTCATTTGTTTCAGTTAGACACTGTACCGAGATTGTATGCATGTTTTGGCCCCAAATGGCAGCCTGATGTAACATTTAATGAGCTCCTCTGACTTAAGTACCCTGCCTAAACTACACACAAAGTGTTCTTGTTTACCATCTGTGTCAGTAAGCTTCCTCTTATCTAAATTAATATAGTAGTTTCTATTGGAAGCTGAGATAAAGCGGAGCCTAATTCAGCTTTATAATGGGCTTTAATCAGTTACATTTTTAGTACAGTTTTAGTGGTTTTTGGTTCAAACTCTGCTAGCTGCCAGGTTGCTCTTTTCATTCTGACATTAATGCAAGGTAAAATCTCTGAGGACACTTCAGCTATTGATTAGGGTCAAAGGCAAGCTCACTTGTGCCTGAAGTTGAACAGATGTTCGTTTAAAACCGAACAATTTTCGACTTCAGCACCAGCCAGAAGCAGGCAGAGAAGCAGATGGAAGATAGAATGGGGGCTCGCTGAAAATGCAAATGACTTTCCAGATAAGTTAATGTGCCTTTGTCATGCCAAGAGACTTGGTTGCGCCGGGAAAGGCGAGGTTTCCCAGAGCTAACCGGAGATATCATTAGTTTGAGGTTGACCGGCTTGGCCTTTTCCACACAAAGTTTATTATCAGGGAAGCAGGGGAGAGCTGGTGTTCTCTTCCAAAATGACCAAGAGTAGCACTTCCTTTTGAGCGCTTCCAAGAGACAAATTGGCCTGGATCAGCAGCTAGGCAGCTGACTGATGGAGAGGTGAGATGTATACGGGGCCGCATGGGCATTTTCATCACAACGGCTTTTCTTATTTCTTTATTTATTTCGTCCTCCTGCAGCGAGTCACCTGCTGCACTGTGTCATTCTGTCCCTATTGCTCTCAAGCTCGATCACTCAGCCACACAAATACACCTTAAAGTGCAGCGCAGTGGTCTTGAACAAATCCTTACTTTAAACATGTACTACACAGTTTTGTTTGTGGATTACCGTCTTTGATAAAAGAAAGAGGAGATCAGCGCACATGAGAAGTCTTAAGAGTGTAAATCAGAACGCTGCGTTTCTTCTTTGGTTATCAAGAACAAACAGGGCGAAACGAGAACATTTTGGCACATGTGTTTGCTGTTTAGGTTGTCTCAAATAAGAAAAAGGTCAAATGATCCCATTAAACTATAGGAACATTTTTTTACTGTCCAAACAGCTCAACGGAACAAAGCCTTAACCCAAACACTTGGAAGATGTCGGTGTGTGAAATTGTGATTACATGGTTTTCACAGGTTGGACTGATTATACAAAGGCTTGGGGGTTTTGTAATCCTCCTTGAATCAAATAACACCAGGAAGATTACAAATTTGTTTCTAATGCTCAGGTGACTGCTCAGGATCCAGCAGACGTGTCTTATCTCTCCTCCAGTATCTGCTGCCTTTTTAACTTGTGAAATAATTGGGTTTTATTTTCGTAGTTTTTTTTTCACCGGATAGATATTCAGAGACCAATTAAAGTAGAGCATGGAGGTTTAAGACAACGCAAGGCATGTCAAAGTTTCACATCAGCAGGTCTGAGCTTTGACCCGTGAAAACGTCCAGTCTGCTGTTAATTAGCTCTTTAGTTCCGAGGTAAATAAGTGTAGCACAGACGAAAAACAGATATAAATAAGCACAAAAAGGATGCAACGATGCATCTATGATTTCTTTCGAACTACATTATTTCAAATTTTGACATTTACAATAAATCAAACAGCTATGGGTGATGCAAACACACCCCCTCCTCCACAAATTCCTCCTTTATTTTCGTTTTACAGATTTATCACTCAGCTGCCTAGCAGAAATGAGGCTCTAATGAAGCAACTGCAAGCCATCCATCATCAAATAGGAAATAAAGTTGGCGATACACTAAAAGTTGCCTTCAAAGTTTAAAAGAAACACAAAATAGAACTTAAAGAAGACCTCAACGAACTGAACACAAAAACAACTCCAAAGGAATGCAAATGTTGTTTGGTAGCTGAATGTGAAAGCATATTTTTTTTGTGATGTGTGCCATTTTTAAAGTAGGTGATTCTGCTCATTTAAATAGGTTCCACTGCTGTTTCCCTCAAAGGCCCTAAAGATCAATTAATGTGTCTCTCTGCAGCCTACTCCATCTGTCTCTATTTTCAAAGTGTGCAGATTACCTTTCAGGATTATCCTTTTGATCGCTTTTTTTTTTTGATACATGATACCAAAATTTGCTCCCATTTAATGCTGACATAAAAGCCTTGGGGCATTATTTCTTTCCTTGAGGTGAATACATGTAAAATCACACCAGGTCTTATTAAAATGAAGTCCTGTTCAGGAGAAGAATTAGGTTTGCTTTTTTTTTAATGTCACAAAAAGGAAATGTTGCAAAATAAAAAATCTCAAAATATAATTATTTAATCACTGAAAAATTACGACTTGTAATGTTTTGTCTTTTTTCAGTGAGCTGCCCTAGAAACTTGGTGCAAGTGCATCAAGTTTAATCAAAACAAGAAACAAAAGCAGCACACCCCTCAGCAGTGTGAACAGCAGGGTGCCTCTGAAAATAGGGGAGGAAATTATTTGCTAATGTTTATTTCTGTTTGTCTGCAGGTTTGGCAGTTCACCAGATTATCACAATCACTGTGTCTCTCATCATGGTTATTGCAGCCTTGATCACAACACTTGTCCTTAAAAACTGGTAGGAAAGATTCCTTTACGTTTGATTCACAGCATTGTATTTCTTTTCTTTTTATTCTTTTAAATTTTTGTTGGGTTTTTTTTTCCCAGAATTTTTAACATTTGAACCAAAGGTACCAGGTATGATTTTATGTTTGCTTCTTGTCTTTGGTGCGTGTTTTTGTAGCTGTGCACAGTCTGGAAATGGCCGCCACAATAGCCATCAGAGAAAGATCCACCAGCAAGAGGAAAGCTGCCAAAACCTGACAGACTTCACCCCGGCCCGGGTGCCAAGCAAGGTGGACATCTTCACTGCCTACAACGACAGCCTGCAGTGCTCACACGAGTGCGTCCGGACTGCCGTGCCCATCTACACCGATGAGATGATCCAGCAGACACCTGTCTTCAAGACTTCTTACAATGGAAACAGGTGTGAAGGACAGACCTTAAGGAATAGTCTGGTCACTTTTAAAGTGATAGCTATCAACAGTTAGCATCTTCTTAAACTTGACTGTCATTGTTGCATTTTAAGAATGGAAATGTTGAATTTACTTAACCAAATTTATGTTTTGTTCCACTAAGTTGAGTTAAGACAATTTACTCATGCTTTACATTAACTCATCGCAGTTTAGTGGTACCAGTTGACATGACTTGGTTAAGTAAATTCAACACTTCATTTGGTTAGCTTTTAGCTTAGCTTAGATGAAGACTTGTGCCCTTTTGTTTACACTCTGTGCTTTGATGTCGTGGCTGATAAAGTAATGATTATTTGACTGAAAATCAGTTCAAAAATGTCCAGACTATCCCTTTATTGGAAAGTAAACATACTGTATTCTAAATTATAAATTTTTCCAAGTCAGAAACACAGAAAGTTATTTGTCAATAGAACATGAGTTGTATTCTTCACAAAAAAGCATAAAAATAATAGAACAGATGTGTCAAAACAGAAAGTTTCCATCAAAATGACAATCTTGGATTCATCTTTTTGCCTGCGTTGTTCCTTTCAGTCACAATCAGATTTAGTCAGAGGTTTGTTTGAACAAACCTCAACACAAATTGGTTGCTTTTAATACTAGTAACTTTTGCAATATTCTTTATCCATGTGACTCAGTGACTCAGTCAAAGCATCTCACAAAATGCATATTGCTATTTAACTTTTAAGTTTTTACGCTGTATAAGTACATTTATATGAGCATTTACATATATATACACAGAGTATATGTATGAAAAAATGTGTTATTAAGCATGAATAAACAATGAGTATGTTGGTTTTGGAAGTATTAAACCTTTATGGGTAAAGCATTAATAAATGTGTTAATTTATAGTTTAATATGTATGAATAATCCTTAGTTAATGATGTTTTCAAGGTTATCTAACCATTTCATTAATGATTAGGCAAAGCTAAATTGTTATCTAAAGTCCTTACTGTATTTTAAATGGCACATATAATCTAGGTTAAAAGAATGTTGCTCAATAATTTCATGTTTAAATCAAGAAACAGGTAAAGGTTGCTTTCTCCTCCATTTTATTTCAAGTGACAGGTGTGCTGGCAGTCTTTGTGTAGGAGGTTTGACAGTAAATTGGCAGAGAATTTACTGTGTTTATTATTGTCTGAGTGAATGAGAGCAACGGTCATCGAAGCTACCAGGCCAGCAGAGATGAAAACACCTACTCAGTGCAGCCGAACCCTTGTTACGGATTCATTGCAGCACATTGGCAGGGAGGGTAAAATGATTTATTTAGTGTCTATATTTAACTAGAACAGGTAATAAAAATTTTTTATTGGTATATTTTACACGCTTAACAACATCACTGCTGATAAGTGAAGCAGTTTTTTAGTGTTTAAATGAGACAGCGATACAGTGTTGACTGGGCCACCGAAGGGTAACTAGGGACGTAATTAGACCTTGAAGGTGGCACGTTGTAAAATCACAGGTGTAAAATGTTTCTGGTTTATATCACCTTGGCTGCAATCAGTTTAATCTTCTAACCATTTTCGTTTTTTTTTCCCCCAACAGGCCTTCTCCCACTGAAAGACAACTGATACCTGTGGCCTTTGTGTCGGAGAAATGGTTCGAAATCTCTTGTTGACGAGCTGAAAGGCTTTCTTCATCTTCTGTGGGAATAACATCCCGAATTCACGCTCTGGTGGGTACTGTTCCACTTAGTCTCCCCTCTGCAAATCATCATCTGAGGCTTAACTACCTCCATCCTCATGGTGATGCTGCCCCACTTTGGGAATAGAGAGGAACTTGGCATATGTTTGTTATTTGTGACATGATTATGCTCTTTTCTGTGCACTGCGCTGTTGTGAAAAAAAAAGGGTCTAAAAATCCATTTCAGAACCGCATCAAGAGTCTTTGTTGGTGATAAAAGACTAACTCTCCATTAGCACTGTATGGTCACAATTATTTCGATTGAAAAGGAAACTGTTTTCAAAGTTTTCAGAGTTTGTATTGATATAGAACACCAGAAAGAAATTTCACTTAATCATATGCACAACAAAAATAAAGCATACTGGCCCAGCATATTGGAATTCAAAGTGTCACCATTAAACACATGCTCTGGCCTCACAGTGTTGGTGAGAGCCAGGGGGAGGTGTAACGTTTGCTATTGACCCAGATTTTCAAAGGAATTTATTGCCTACAGGTAATGTAGAGAGAGGACAGAGCCTAACTGTTGTCTGGACACACATTATTCACTTCAGTTTTCGATGGCATGCTCTCTGTGCTGCAATCTTGAAGTAAACAGGTCTTATCTCTGCAGACTGAATGTAGGTATTAGGTTTTAAGTGATTTTGATACCGTGTGCAACTGTAGTCTGGCTTTTAAAAACAAAAATAGGTTGCATGCTTTTTACTGGTTAGATTATGTTGCTATTCCTCAGTAAGAAAATACATTTAAAAACTATGTCTATGGCTTCTTTCACACTGCAGGTTTTAATCCTCAGTTCTATTTTTTTTTTTGCAAAAATATGACTTTTTTTGTGTGTGTAAATGTTCACATTATGTTTTAAATGCAATCATCAGACTCCAGTATGAACCCCCCACGGCACTGATACGACCCACACGAGCAAAAATAGACATGACATCACTATCAGCTCGCTGTTAACAGAAGTAGCCAATGGATGCTACATGTTAGCATGTCGATTCTGTGCAATCAGAGCAGATTAGTCGAGAGAGACTAAAAGTCGGATTAAATTAGACAAGAGCATTCAGACTGCAGTTTTTTTTTTTTTGAACAACATCAGATATGTATCCAATTTAGTAGCACACACTGAAAAGGACTGGGTCGAATTTGAAAAAGTCAGATTTGTCACAGTCAAACTGGCAGGAAAAAAACTTTGATATGGAGGAATAAAAAGGGGGATTTGGGTTGATTTGCCTGCAGTATGATTGTAGTCAATGTTTTTCTGACCTCACAATGAGTAACTTCCATTTTTCTTCTCTCTGTATTTCCACAGGATCCTGTTGGAAACAAGAAACACAGAAAACAGCTTATTTTGTAAAATAGTGTAATCACTTCTCGGACACTGGTGAAGATATTTATTTTTTTATAGACATCAAGAAGGGCAGCCGCAATGTGCTGCCTCTTTTTCTTTCCAGAAATCTACATTCATTTAGATATAGAGTATATATATATATATTTACAGGATGTATGGAACTAGACTGTGGACATCACGGATGTCTGAAGGAAAACGTCTGAGAATTGACAAAAGAAAAAAAAAAAAAGAAGAAGCCCAAGGAGCTGCTTTGGGTGGAAGATGAAGTGTATTTCTGAACAATGTGCCAATAATGCCACTATGTGCCACAACCTGGTTAGATGGAAATTTTACAACACATGAAGGACTAAACAAAGAGAGTTATATTAACCCTGTATCAACTCCAGTTATGTTTTTTTCCTTTATTTTTTAACAAAATGTAAAAATACTATAAATGTATTTGAAAATGTTTTCAAATAGTTTTAAGAAATGTGTTGCAAGAGAATCTAAAACATATTTATATAAATAATTACTCTATGAGATTTGGAAGAGAGGCAATGGAAACAGAGGTGGTTTATGCTTTATTTGACAGAAGAAAAAAAAAAGTTTCTATCAGTCCCATTTTAAAATCAAAATAGTTTGTCTATTTTTGTACACTTAGGAGCCTGCCACAGTCCTAACAGTGGAAGTCAGGATTACTGGAGACCACTGTTTAAATAGTTTGAATATAAACCCCTAACTAAGATAACAACACACACAAAAAAAACATCACAGTGCAAACCAAATCATTGCCCACATCAACTGCTTATTGTGTGAGGTTTGTGTGTGATTTGGGTTATTGGAAAGTATACAAAAGCATTGTGTGGTTGTGGTGCCTGCTTTAACAAATTCCACAGCAGAGAGATCATATAAAGTTTGAATCAAGACAACCACAGTGTACTGCAGAGAGATCGACAGGACATTTAAACTGTTTTTTGGTAAGTCGATCAAAAAACAAACAAACAATCATACATATATTACCTGACAAAGCAGCTGTTTTAGACAAAATTCTCACACTCAGTTATGAGTTAAGTTTTCTGGAAGAAAGAACACAAAATAAAAGGACAGGTTGTGAGGAAGTCCCAATCTGGTGTCCCTTAAGACCCAAGCAATCTGCATCATGTTCATTTTATTTCTTTTCTTTTCTTTATTTTTAAAAAACAGGGGCTAAGTTGGAAGGAATTCTCTTGTGGGATGCGATGTGAAGGTCAGCTCTCTCTAAACGCTGGTTCACTTAAATATTTGAGGAGAATATTTCCAGCAGATTAGATATTCAGCTGTCACAGCCGGGATGATGGGAATGTGGACAGATTGTTTAATTTGTGGTGAAGGAAGGTGGGCAAAATTTATTCAAGAGATCTGACACTTCCCCTCGGTTTAGATATGGTAAAGGATCAAGACCAGCCAATTACCCGCTACTAAATTAGCTTAAACTGTCTCTGAAGTCGAGTTTGGCTATACTGTATCTCAGTGATTGAGAAGGATAGAAATGTCCAATTAATTTTATTATTATTAATCGTCAGGCTTCAGTTACCTTTGTGCAATGAAGCTTTTGTAGACGTTGTCTAATAATCTACCTTTCAGTGTGCTGTAGATTTGTACAAAGCACAAATACAATTCTGTAATTGTAAAACATTTCTGGCTGCTAACAGCAATATGTACAGATTTAAACTATGGGTCCACTGGATGTTTACAATTACTTTCCTGTAATTTACCGACGTGGTTTCTAGACTCAGTTCCTAAAAAGGGAACCAAAGATAACAGGTCGTCCCAGTATGTCCAGTTTAGTTGTTTTCACACATGAACTCTGGAGATGTTCAAGGAAATATGTGATCAGTTTGATCCAGATATTTTTTTTCCTACGAAAGCTGTTCACACAGGCATTTTACAGTGGAGGAGATTTCCTCTGGAGGTTTGCTCTCACACAGAGAAATGTGACAGAAGGGAAGTGGGGAAGTATCTCACTAGACCACTGGACTGCACATAATAAATAAAGTACTGTGTGAAACTCATTAAAAAATTTGAAGTAACTATTAGCACTGCACAGGTAAGCTCTTTCGATCACTTACTGTAAATTCTCCAGATGATTTGTTATTACTTCTTTTCTGGGGATTTCTTCTGCTGCTAAAACAACAACAAAAAAACAACAACAACAACAACAACAACAACAACAAAAAATCTAAGAAGTTCAGATCAAAAATGGCAAATTGAGCTTTAGGACATAAGAGCATCAGTGCATGTGTGAAAACGACGTATGTGTAAACGTGAGCCATTTTGTTACAAAGACGGATTGGGGTAAACACTGTGGTGCAAAACCTCTGCTTTGGCCCATTCACACCATGAAACCCACTCCCATGAATGAGCCCCCCACTCCCCCCAACAGTTCAGCCTTACACCAGTCGGGCTGTGTTGCTTCTTTTACATGACTTATATTTTGTTTTGAATGAAGAGTACTTATCTTATTTGCCAGAGGGGTTATGAAACTCAATGTAAATTATACACGTGTAAATGTATTTTCTATATATTTGCTTCGATTTGTGTACAGGTGTGTTCTATTTTTCAAGAGCTTTGCCTTTTTTCGGGGGAAAAGGTTCCAGCTAGGTCGGGGATAGTGTCTTTGTTTACACGTGTATCTACAGTATTTCTTTCAAAAACACAAAAAACTAACCCTGTGCCAAGCTTCTTCTCTGCACTTTCAAGCAGTACTTGTATTATATCTTTAGCTAACCAGTATAATACTTCAGTAGACGCTGCAATAGTTCGCTGAATTAGGAGGTGACTTCCAGGTGGAGTCTCGGAGAGCTACAGCGGTTTTATCAGGTGTTGTGAGCATATCTTGAGTTTGAATCCATTAATGGATGGCTGGGAAACCAATGACTTGATCTTCTTCACAGTATTTATGAGTAGAATTTAATATAAAGTTTTAAAGAATTAAAAAAAAGAAATTCCAACAGTAGCTGCCAAGAAACCAACTAAACTCGATCTAGACTGGGTTGCATCCATTTGTTCTGTTTCTCATTTCGTGTTTGTATATTCACGTTGCTACGAATGCCCGGGGAATGATAAAATTCATCACGTTCTTCACTGGAATGACTGCAAAAACACATTACCTTTGTTTTTTGTTGGGGAATGCAATGAGGAAAAGAGAAGTTCACAGTATTATTCTTATTGATGTGATCACTACATTGTCAAAGAAAACAAATAAAAACGAAAAATCAAAGCTGATAAGAAAACATATTTTTCATTGCATTAATTTTTTGTCATATTTTAACCATTTTTAAACAAATCAGCCGCGACAGCAACAGCTCTCTTTACAGTTCTGCCATGAACAAATAACCAGGGTGGTGTCTGAAAACAGCTGTTGAACAATTGCGTATTTAGCATACTGGTGTTTAGTTCAAAGCACTTTGTGCCTGAATATAGCTCTGTGGTAGATTTTCAATGTTTTGTAGCTTTGGCCATCTTTGATTGGAATGTACACAATAAAAATTATTCTCTAAAGGCTGTAAATTTGTTGTCTTGGTGTAAAACTACAGAAGAACATCCTTATATATGATGTTTTTTTTTTACATCATCTTAAAACAATAAGGTAACAACTTCATAATCTCATGAATATAAAGCTCATTATGTTGTGATAAAATATTTATAAAGCCTTTTTCAAAATATAATAACTTGGTTATCTTGACAGAATGACAAAACTATTTATTTATTCAGTTATTTATTTATTTATTTATTTTTTTATTTATTTATTCACTTACTTTTTTGTATTTATTTGTTTGTTGAAAAAAAAACTAACAAATGTAAACCAAAGGTACTTTTCAACAAAAAAATAAATAAATAAATAAACAAGAAAGTTATGCTGGCTGTTCATTCAAATTAAAGCTTCCCATCAAGGACAATCTATCATTTAATTAAAGGTCATGACCATGACATGAAATAATGAAACTGGTTGTAGCACAAAAACAAGAAAGTTTTCCACCTTAATCATCAACAACTTCAAATAAAAAAAATAGGTAAAATAAACAGTAGCAGGTATGTCATAAATAAATAAATAAATAAATAAATAAATAAATAAATAAATAAATAAATAAATAAATAAATAAATAAATAAATAAATCTCCTGGACTGGAGAATCCATTTATTGTTCTTTTTTTTTTTTACTGAGATGCATCAGGACAGTAGCAGGTCTGGCTTTTTCAGCTTCTATATATACTTTGTGATTTCACATTACCTTTTATCATGTATATTAAATCAGGTTTTATAGCTATAGATTATTTATATTGGTCGACTATCCTGTACACGTTGGTTTCACCATCGTTCTGAACAAAATGTCAACTGTGGACTTATTGATTGCAGTGATGGCCAAATCTACAAAACAGATTGTTTTTCTTTTCTTCTTTTTCCTTTAAAGTTGTGCTAAACTGAACTTAATTTGTCTCCAAAGCCGATAAAGGCCTTCTGATGATTGTTAGACCATTTGTGACTGCATTTGTTATCTGAACTGCTGTGAACTGTTTCATCAAAACAAAAAAGTACTTGCAACTGAGACATTTTTTGTGTTACCACACAACATGTGATAAATGTGAAATGTCAGTGTGACCCCTATGAACATCTCTCTCTTTTTTTTTTTCTCACAAAACTCAATGAATGATTTCAGATTCTGTGGATAACAGAATTCGATATCTTGGACAATAAAAAATGTTTTCAGAGGTTTTACTTCGGTTAGATTGGAAACAGTATTTATACTGGCAGATGGCTGCTGGCTGAAATAAAATCATTTGGATTTGGAAAAAAATACAATTAACATGCATGGCAAAGACAGAATGTTTTGACCCATCAGCATAAACATCTGTAAATGTTCTTCTGTTTGTATTTGAAGCTAAGAGGAAGTAAAACAGTTCTGTTTGGCTGGTCAAATCTGATTTAAGAAACATCATCTGGGAGCCTGTTCCTTTTTCACAACAAAAGATTATTTTTGTAGTTCTCGTTTTTGTCTCGCCAGCCAACTCTGAAACCCCTCTGCTTCCCCTCGGCACAAAGGAGCTATGAATCAGGAGGCTTTTTTGTGAACACAAAACACAAAGATTATTTAGAAGTCCTGTGATTCCTGTTTGCATGTCGGACGTACGGAATGGAACTTATTGACATTTGTGTTGTTTGAGTTAGATGTTGGCTGAATATACCCCCCCAACACATTGTTTAAAGCACTTTCATGAAAGAGATCAATGAATAGATTTCACTTCATTATATTCTTTTGGCGTCCTGTTAGCCAAAAAACACATCGCACACGACACAGATAGAGACAAGGTACTGGTGTAAATGTGTATTAAAGACAAAAGGGTGTTCAGTGAGGTAAAACTTAACAAGAGGAGGAAAATATTGGGTTTGACAATGAATCCTACTGAATCAATTTCTTAGCTGTCAGAAATCTGTAGCTCCTCACTCATCTTTTCACGAAAAAAAAAAACAAAAGAAATCACATACTGTGCGCTTATACTGTAATTACAGCAGAGGACTCTGACTCTGCTCCTGGGTCATGTTTTTACTTTTCTATTCAGAAGAGCCAAAACACTGTCAGTGCTAATCCACAGAGTCAAAAACAGACATGAGACGTTTTCTTTGCAACATCCTCTATTTTCTCATAATCCTCCCTGCTAGAGGGTGAATAAGAACATGACCCAAATCTGCTGTGGATTCATAAAAAAGAGGCCTCTAGCACTAAAGGTAGACCTGAAATGAGTGCCACATTAAGGAACGCTGTAGAACAGGTTCGGTTAAAAATAGAGTCAATGAGGATTTGTGGATCCTCATCCCAAAGGAGTTACAAGCAGAAGATGATGGCATCTGATAAACTAAACAAACAACAATTTTTTTATCATCATAACTAATTTTAAAAATAAGGATTTTTTTTTTTTTGGAAAAAAAAAACTTTTCACATTGGAGTACACGTCGGTCTGTTCACTCAAACTTAGAACTACATTTCATACCTATGAAGAAAAATGATTAGAAGTCGTGTTGTCGCCATAAAAATGAAGAGTTTGTACTTTGTGACTCTGAAACTTTTTATATTTGTGTTTAATATATCAATGAGTACCTCTGTTAACTTTTGTATAAGACCTATGACTATAATATATACAAACACACACACACACGCCCACATACACACACATCACACCTCCGAAAAAGGGACTCCAGTCTGTCTCTGTGACGGCTAAACGTTGTATAACTTTTGTTTTGTGTCTTATGAACCACATCTCTTCCTTTTGTAGTTATTGGTAAATGTTTCAATTTCCAGGTGACTTTGATTTGGTTACTCTTGTACTACTAAGCTCTGTATTTGCAAGCAATGTAAATGCGATTCTCACTGATTCGTCCTCTGTACATTTAGTACTCTGGTGTTGCTATTAATAAAATGTAAAACAACAAGGGCCTGTGCGATATGATGGTATGTGCATTGAGTTTAGGGGAGATAAATATTTGCACCAAATAAATGATTTGAATGTGAATTTCAGCTCAGAACTGATGCAATTGACATGCTGGATTATAGGCCACTGTGCTCAGTTGCCACTTTAATGAATAAATAATTATCCTGTTATGCTGAATACTACTTCAGACTAATGAAACAAGCACTGGGCAGAGGAGCACTAACTATCATTGGCTTTCACGCCGTGTGACACTGAAATAAAAGTAATTCCAAACTCGGAGTGAAAAAGTCAGTCTTACACATTTATGGTTTTTACTGAGAAAACTGATTACAAAATCCATTTCCAGAGACTTGGGAAGTTCTCCAAAAATGCATCGAGGCTTATAATTGTTTCTTAAATTAATTTCTGCCTTTATTACAGAAGAAATTAAAAAATCAGCTCTTTTCTTATTACGAAACCATAATATTTAATGCCAGCAGCACACAAAAAACAACAAAAGGGATAAAATGCTTATCTAAATGCTTTTTAGTTGTCATGTTAGATTACCTTCTTTAAGAAAATGACTCATTTAATCAAAGCTGTTTTTGGTGATTAGTATTTTTTGGCTAAATGTCTGCGAAATTAAGGTGTTTTCACATCTGCCTACAAACCATTTCATTTTGAAGTTGACTAATTATTATTTTTTGTACTTTTAGACTCGGCAGCCCCTGTAGTGTTCCTGATCGTATATTGACTGGAAGGTTTCTTGTGCCAGGCCTGGGGGTTTAAAGGTCACATGTTTGGCCTTTACGCAAACATTCCTCCACATTCCCTGAATCTTTTGACATTTTCTTCCTTTTGTAGATGCTGAAAGGTCTACTTATCTATTATGTTTTCATTTCTTCAAACTGATTGACTCTGTATTTTTTAAAAGACAAATTTGTGGATCAATCTTTGTGTTCTGTTGTCTGGGAGTTGTTCCTATTCACTGTGTTTGCCAACAAACTGTCAGTGACAGCAGCATAAATAGCTTGGATTAAGAACTGTCCTCCAGTTAATTATAAATGAATAGAAGGTAAATAAACTTGATTTTTGCAAACTCTGTAATTTTTTAATAAAATGTTATTATGATTAATACAATACAACTTTATTTATAAAGTACTTTAAAAACAACACTGTTGGCCACAGTGCTGTACACTAATAAAAACACATAAAAGGAAACATAAAAACAATAAAGTAAAATGAACCAATAACATCCCAAAAACAGAAAAAGTATAAAAGCCAATAAAACCAACAGCTCAAACTGAGTCAAAAGCCAAGGAGAATAAAAAAATTAAAATAGGAAGAGTGTCTGATGTACGAAGGCAGCTCATTCCACAGTTTAGGGGCAGTGACTGAACAGGCTTGATCACATCTCAACCTCCTGTTTGATTTTGGGACGACCAACAGGAAGTGATCTGCTGACCTGAAGGAACAAGAGGGAGGGTGAAGACATATAAAAACATTAGAAATTTAAAAGTAATTTGGAAACAAACTGGGAGTCAATGTAGCAATTGTAACAAAGGAGTGATGTAATCTTGGCTGCACTTGTTTTTTGGTACCAGTTAAAAGGCGAGTGGCAGCATTCTAAACTAGCTGAAGTCGAGTCAGTAACGACTGGCTCAGCCCTAACATAAAGTGCAGTAAACAAGTTGTGATAAAAGCTTGTATTAAAAAAATATTAACATTATAATCCTCCAAAGTGTTAAACAGCCAGACACAAATATAAATGTTATGTTTGTAAGATAATTAAATGACAATTTTATTGAGGTAATTTGTTCTAATTAGCACAAATATTTGCTGTCATTGGATGAAAGGGAAGGTACTCACAGGCTGAACTGACATCCATAATGGTAAGGTGTGGAATTTTTTTGAAAGCAGAAAGGAGGTACTGGAAGAAAACATGAAAAACAACAAAGGGGAATGAGATTATATAACGGAGATAAACAGAAAATCTAACAAAGGACATAAAATTGAGAGACATAGTGGGGAGATACTCACTAGATGTAGAACAGATTAACAGTCAGGACCAGGCGAGACTGGGAAGCAGAAGAAAGAACAAAATTTACAAAATAAAACAGGTTTGATCAAACAAAAATTAAATTAATTAATAATCAGTCACTCACACACATAAAAAGCAAAAACATCAACTTAACACTTTAACAAGGTCAAATCACGAGTCTCTAACAAACAACAGTAAACACACTTAATTACAATACCGGATGCTTAGATTTAGACTGAGGAAGAAACATCAGGACCTGGAGGTTTTTCATGCATATATAAACATGCCAACACCCCAAATAAAGGCCTACACATTTTCACTTGTATTTTATAAAAACAAGACAATTTAGTTAAACTGTTTATCGTCACATTTATAGTCAGCATGCATCGTGCTGCTAAGCTTCTCTGTCAAAGTTCCGGTTGAGCCATGAGGTGCGTAAGGAATCTCTGTTGATAATAGTTAATCTCACTTTGATATATGAGTAATTTAATTAGCTCATATTGCACACATGAATGTCAAATCCAAGCCCGATCATCCAAAGGTCCCTTCGGGGTTATTTATATAGAAATACGTTTTGATAAGGGGGGAAAAAATAGGCATATACACTCACCGGCCACTTTATTAGGTACACCATGCTAGTAACGGGTTGGACCCCCTTTTGCCTTCAGAACTGC